>JAPFQT010000568.1:30000-74000 GCA_027627225.1 Congeria kusceri | reverse complement strand
TACTGGAATATGGGCTTAGTTAACGGTGATGCAATCTACTGGATTATGGGATTAGTTAACGATGATGCAATCTACTGGATTATGGGCTTAGTTAACGGTGATGCAATCTACTGGATTATGGGCTTAGTTAACGGTGATGCAATCTACTGGAATATGGGCTTAGTTAACGGTGATGCAATCTACTGGATTATGGGCTTAGTTAACGGTGATGCAATCTACTGGATTATGGGCTTAGTTAACGGTGATGCAATCTACTGGAATATGGGCTTAGTTAACGGTGATGCAATCTACTGGATTATGGGCTTAGTTAACGTGATGCAATCTACTGGATTATGGGCTTAGTTAACGGTGATGCAATCTACTGGATTATGGGCTTAGTTAACGGTGATGCAATCTACTGGATTATGGGCTTAGTTAACGATGATGCAATCTACTGGATTATGGGCTTAGTTAACGATGATGCAATCTACTGGATTATGGGCTTAGTTAACGGTGATGCAATCTACTGGATTATGGGCTTAGTTAACGATGATGCAATCTACTGGATTATGGGCTTAGTTAACGGTGATGCAATCTACTGGATTATGGGCTTAGTTAACGGTGATGCAATCTACTGGATTATGGGCTTAGTTAACGGTGATGCAATCTACTGGATTATGGGCTTAGTTAACGGTGATGCAATCTACTGGATTATGGGCTTAGTTAACGGTGATGCAATCTACTGGATTATGGGCTTAGTTAACGATGATGCAATCTACTGGATTATGGGCTTAGTTAACGATGATGCAATCTACTGGATTATGGGCTTAGTTAACGATGATGCAATCTACTGGATTATGGGCTTAGTTAACGATGATGCAATCTACTGGATTATGGGCTTAGTTAACGATGATGCAATCTACTGGATTATGGGCTTAGTTAACGATGATGCAATCTACTGGATTATGGGCTTAGTTAACGGTGATGCAATCTACTGGATTATGGGCTTAGTTAACGATGATGCAATCTACTGGATTATGGGCTTAGTTAACGGTGATGCAATCTACTGGAATATGGGCTTAGTTAACGATGATGCAATCTACTGGATTATGGGCTTAGTTAACGATGATGCAATCTACTGGATTATGGGCTTAGTTAACGGTGATGCAATCTACTGGATTATGGGCTTAGTTAACGATGATGCAATCTACTGGATTATGGGCTTAGTTAACGATGATGCAATCTACTGGATTATGGGCTTAGTTAACGGTGATGCAATCTACTGGAATAAGGGCTTAGTTAACGGTGATGCAATCTACTGGATTATGGGCTTAGTTAACGGTGATGCAATCTACTGGATTATGGGCTTAGTTAACGGTGATGCAATCTACTGGATTATGTGCTTAGTTAACGGTGATGCAATCTACTGGAATATGGGCTTAGTTAACGGTGATGCAATCTACTGGATTATGGGCTTAGTTAACGGTGATGCAATCTACTGGAATATGGGCTTAGTTAACGGTGATGCAATCTACTGGATTATGGGATTAGTTAACGATGATGCAATCTACTGGATTATGGGCTTAGTTAACGGTGATGCAATCTACTGGATTATGGGCTTAGTTAACGGTGATGCAATCTACTGGAATAAGGGCTTAGTTAACGGTGATGCAATCTACTGGATTATGGGCTTAGTTAACGGTGATGCAATCTACTGGATTATGGGCTTAGTTAACGGTGATGCAATCTACTGGAATATGGGCTTAGTTAACGGTGATGCAATCTACTGGATTATGGGCTTAGTTAACGATGATGCAATCTACTGGATTATGGGCTTAGTTAACGGTGATGCAATCTACTGGATTATGGGCTTAGTTAACGGTGATGCAATCTACTGGATTATGGGCTTAGTTAACGATGATGCAATCTACTGGATTATGGGCTTAGTTAACGATGATGCAATCTACTGGATTATGGGCTTAGTTAACGGTGATGCAATCTACTGGATTATGGGCTTAGTTAACGATGATGCAATCTACTGGATTATGGGCTTAGTTAACGGTGATGCAATCTACTGGATTATGGGATTAGTTAACGGTGATGCAATCTACTGGATTATGGGATTAGTTAACGGTGATGCAATCTACTGGATTATGGGATTAGTTAACGGTGATGCAATCTACTGGATTATGGGCTTAGTTAACGGTGATGCAATCTACTGGATTATGGGCTTAGTTAACGATGATGCAATCTACTGGATTATGGGCTTAGTTAACGATGATGCAATCTACTGGATTATGGGCTTAGTTAACGATGATGCAATCTACTGGATTATGGGCTTAGTTAACGATGATGCAATCTACTGGATTATGGGATTAGTTAACGATGATGCAATCTACTGGATTATGGGCTTAGTTAACGATGATGCAATCTACTGGATTATGGGCTTAGTTAACGGTGATGCAATCTACTGGAATATGGGCTTAGTTAACGGTGATGCAATCTACTGGATTATGGGCTTAGTTAACGGTGATGCAATCTACTGGAATATGGGCTTAGTTAACGATGATGCAATCTACTGGATTATGGGCTTAGTTAACGATGATGCAATCTACTGGATTATGGGCTTAGTTAACGGTGATGCAATCTACTGGATTATGGGCTTAGTTAACGATGATGCAATCTACTGGATTATGGGCTTAGTTAACGATGATGCAATCTACTGGATTATGGGCTTAGTTAACGGTGATGCAATCTACTGGAATAAGGGCTTAGTTAACGGTGATGCAATCTACTGGATTATGGGCTTAGTTAACGGTGATGCAATCTACTGGATTATGGGCTTAGTTAACGGTGATGCAATCTACTGGATTATGTGCTTAGTTAACGGTGATGCAATCTACTGGAATATGGGCTTAGTTAACGATGATGCAATCTACTGGATTATGGGCTTAGTTAACGATGATGCAATCTACTGGATTATGGGCTTAGTTAACGGTGATGCAATCTACTGGATTATGGGCTTAGTTAACGATGATGCAATCTACTGGATTATGGGCTTAGTTAACGATGATGCAATCTACTGGATTATGGGCTTAGTTAACGGTGATGCAATCTACTGGATTATGGGCTTAGTTAACGATGATGCAATCTACTGGATTATGGGCTTAGTTAACGGTGATGCAATCTACTGGATTATGGGCTTAGTTAACGGTGATGCAATCTACTGGATTATGGGCTTAGTTAACGATGATGCAATCTACTGGATTATGGGCTTAGTTAACGGTGATGCAATCTACTGGATTATGGGCTTAGTTAACGATGATGCAATCTACTGGATTATGGGCTTACTTAACGATGATGCAATCTACTGGATTATGGGCTTAGTTAACGGTGATGCAATCTACTGGAATAAGGGCTTAGTTAACGGTGATGCAATCTACTGGATTATGGGCTTAGTTAACGGTGATGCAATCTACTGGATTATGGGCTTAGTTAACGGTGATGCAATCTACTGGATTATGGGCTTAGTTAACGGTGATGCAATCTACTGGAATATGGGCTTAGTTAACGGTGATGCAATCTACTGGATTATGGGCTTAGTTAACGATGATGCAATCTACTGGATTATGGGCTTAGTTAACGATGATGCAATCTACTGGATTATGGGCTTAGTTAACGGTGATGCAATCTACTGGAATAAGGGCTTAGTTAACGGTGATGCAATCTACTGGATTATGGGCTTAGTTAACGGTGATGCAATCTACTGGATTATGGGCTTAGTTAACGATGATGCAATCTACTGGATTATGGGCTTAGTTAACGATGATGCAATCTACTGGATTATGGGCTTAGTTAACGGTGATGCAATCTACTGGATTATGGGCTTAGTTAACGATGATGCAATCTACTGGATTATGGGCTTAGTTAACGATGATGCAATCTACTGGATTATGGGCTTAGTTAACGATGATGCAATCTACTGGATTATGGGCTTAGTTAACGATGATGCAATCTACTGGATTATGGGATTAGTTAACGATGATGCAATCTACTGAATTATGGGCTTAGTTAACGATGATGCAATCTACTGGATTATGGGCTTAGTTAACGGTGATGCAATCTACTGGATTATGGGCTTAGTTAACGGTGATGCAATCTACTGGAATATGGGCTTAGTTAACGATGATGCAATCTACTGGATTATGGGCTTAGTTAACGATGATGCAATCTACTGGATTATGGGCTTAGTTAACGGTGATGCAATCTACTGGATTATGGGCTTAGTTAACGATGATGCAATCTACTGGATTATGGGCTTAGTTAACGATGATGCAATCTACTGGATTATGGGCTTAGTTAACGGTGATGCAATCTACTGGATTATGGGCTTAGTTAACGATGATGCAATCTACTGGATTATGGGCTTAGTTAACGATGATGCAATCTACTGGATTATGGGCTTAGTTAACGATGATGCAATCTACTGGATTATGGGATTAGTTAACGATGATGCAATCTACTGGATTATGGGCTTAGTTAACGGTGATGCAATCTACTGGATTATGGGCTTAGTTAACGGTGATGCAATCTACTGGATTATGGGCTTAGTTAACGGTGATGCAATCTACTGGATTATGGGCTTAGTTAACGGTGATGCAATCTACTGGAATATGGGCTTAGTTAACGATGATGCAATCTACTGGATTATGGGCTTAGTTAACGATGATGCAATCTACTGGATTATGGGCTTAGTTAACGGTGATGCAATCTACTGGATTATGGGCTTAGTTAACGATGATGCAATCTACTGGATTATGGGCTTAGTTAACGATGATGCAATCTACTGGATTATGGGCTTAGTTAACGGTGATGCAATCTACTGGAATAAGGGCTTAGTTAACGGTGATGCAATCTACTGGATTATGGGCTTAGTTAACGGTGATGCAATCTACTGGATTATGGGCTTAGTTAACGGTGATGCAATCTACTGGATTATGGGCTTAGTTAACGGTGATGCAATCTACTGGAATATGGCTTAGTTAACGATGATGCAATCTACTGGATTATGGGCTTAGTTGACGATGATGCAATCTACTGGATTATGGGCTTAGTTAACGGTGATGCAATCTACTGGATTATGGGCTTAGTTAACGATGATGCAATCTACTGGATTATGGGCTTAGTTAACGATGATGCAATCTACTGGATTATGGGCTTAGTTAACGGTGATGCAATCTACTGGATTATGGGCTTAGTTAACGGTGATGCAATCTACTGGATTATGGGCTTAGTTAACGGTGATGCAATCTACTGGAATATGGGCTTAGTTAACGATGATGCAATCTACTGGATTATGGGCTTAGTTAACGATGATGCAATCTACTGGATTATGGGCTTAGTTAACGGTGATGCAATCTACTGGATTATGGGCTTAGTTAACGATGATGCAATCTACTGGATTATGGGCTTAGTTAACGATGATGCAATCTACTGGATTATGGGCTTAGTTAACGGTGATGCAATCTACTGGAATAAGGGCTTAGTTAACGATGATGCAATCTACTGGATTATGGGATTAGTTAACGATGATGCAATCTACTGAATTATGGGATTAGTTAACGGTGATGCAATCTACTGGATTATGGGCTTAGTTAACGGTGATGCAATCTACTGGATTATGGGCTTAGTTAACGATGATGCAATCTACTGGATTATGGGCTTAGTTAACGGTGATGCAATCTACTGGATTATGGGCTTAGTTAACGATGATGCAATCTACTGGATTATGGGCTTAGTTAACGATGATGCAATCTACTGGATTATGGGCTTAGTTAACGATGATGCAATCTACTGGATTATGGGATTAGTTAACGATGATGCAATCTACTGGAATATGGGCTTAGTTAACGATGATGCAATCTACTGGATTATGGGATTAGTTAACGATGATGCAATCTACTGGATTATGGGCTTAGTTAACGGTGATGCAATCTACTGGATTATGGGATTAGTTAACGATGATGCAATCTACTGGATTATGGGCTTAGTTAACGATGATGCAATCTACTGGATTATGGGATTAGTTAACGATGATGCAATCTACTGGATTATGGGCTTAGTTAACGGTGATGCAATCTACTGGATTATGGGCTTAGTTAACGGTGATGCAATCTACTGGATTATGGGCTTAGTTAACGGTGATGCAATCTACTGGATTATGGGCTTAGTTAACGGTGATGCAATCTACTGGAATATGGGCTTAGTTAACGGTGATGCAATCTACTGGATTATGGGCTTAGTTAACGGTGATGCAATCTACTGGAATATGGGCTTAGTTAACGATGATGCAATCTACTGGATTATGGGCTTAGTTAACGGTGATGCAATCTACTGGATTATGGGCTTAGTTAACGGTGATGCAATCTACTGGATTATGGGCTTAGTTAACGGTGATGCAATCTACTGGAATATGGGCTTAGTTAACGGTGATGCAATCTACTGGATTATGGGCTTAGTTAACGGTGATGCAATCTACTGGAATATGGGCTTAGTTAACGGTGATGCAATCTACTGGATTATGGGCTTAGTTAACGGTGATGCAATCTACTGGAATATGGGCTTAGTTAACGATGATGCAATCTACTGGATTATGGGCTTAGTTAACGATGATGCAATCTACTGGATTATGGGCTTAGTTAGCGGTGATGCAATCTACTGGATTATGGGCTTAGTTAACGATGATGCAATCTACTGGATTATGGGCTTAGTTAACGATGATGCAATCTACTGGATTATGGGCTTAGTTAACGGTGATGCAATCTACTGGAATATGGGCTTAGTTAACGATGATGCAATCTACTGGATTATGGGATTAGTTAAAAATGATGCAATCTACTGGATTATGGGATTAGTTAACAATGATGCAATCTAATTACAATCAAATCCTTTCGCTGGCTCTTAAACTAGACTAGAGATGCTTTTAAAAGGACATTTTCACAAATTGGCGAATTAACAAGTTATTAACAATTTCCATTTTTTATATCATATATTCCTAAAATAAAAGAATATTGTATATAAAGAAGCAAAATAACACTCCTAATATAAATATATTGGAAATAACGTGTCGTTAATTAATTAATCATCAGTTGAAAATGGATACAATTGTAAAATGTTTGTAACGCGAAACATTTGAATAATTTGGAGTATTTCTGCTGTTTTGTTGAAATTGTTGAAAACAAGTGAATTACTTGTAAACACAAAATAAAAAATACAGAGACATGAACATACGTCCATCTTGCAGGGCCGAGTTGTTAGCGAGACTCACCTTTGATCCAGGGTCCGTATTTTAGAAACATCTTAAGTGAAAACTTATCTTTAGCCTTAAAAGTGACATTTTTCTTAAGCATTTTATTTCATTTTTACATGAAATTCTGCCTAATGTTCACTTATTATCGACTTATTATTGACTACTTAATTGTTATTTGATTCACTAATTTATGTGTAGTTTTAAAAATATTACCTTACCCAAATCGGAACTTGAGTGAATATATTTTAAGATAAACTTAAGATGTTTTGGAATATGGCCCCAGATGTCGTAGGTTCGAGCCCCAGTGCGAGCACATGTTTCTTTTTTCATATGTCTTTTTTATTATATGACTTGAGCTCTTTAGTTCAGATGCTTGATTTTTTCCAGTTTAGACGTTTAATGACATATTTCAAAACTACAACACTCTGTAAACAAGTCCCTTTAATGAGATTAACAGACGTTTGCAATACGAATCTAGCCAGAGCTAGGTACGAAATCTTTAGTGCATGTATGTTTTTGAATGGCTTCACGCTGATGCAATATTTGTTCAGTGTGCTCCTTGTGCACGTGTGCCAATAAATTGTATCGAATATCACGGAGGATATGGTATACTTCGTGGAAAAAGTCGTTGAACAGGCAAGATTTATCGGTATTTAACATTCAACTATTTAACAATCCATATACACTACGATAAACCCACGAATTGCACGGAACAAAATATGATGTAAGCCACACATGAACGTTCAATTTTAGTAAACTAATGCTAACATGGTGTAGATCTCGGTAAAAAAAAAAACAAGTACCTGTATTGAATGATATGCATAATTCGCATTTAAACCTTAAGTTAAAATATAAAGTTAATAGTTCCAAACGTTGTTTTTTTTTGGAACAAAAGTGATAAGTGATCACAGAAAGTTAAATGAGCCTCTATCAAACGAATTATAACCAAATGGAAGAGAAACCTGAATACATATTTGAAAATTCACTGCATGAATAAAAAACATGGACACTTTTTCACTTCGTCTATGACGAGGGACAATGTCAGGGAAAATATTGTGTAAGAATATTTAGCAGTGATACCCACTGCGTTGCATAGAACTAAAATTATTGTCATATTATGATGTTAACCAAGAGAAATTAACATTTTCTTACACTGCACTCTGTTTATTTGTCCATACGTATGCGGTGCCCATCCAGTCATTATAAGGGTAACGTTTTACTACATCAGTATACGGTGACCATATACACCGTGAATATAGCACAGATTAATCCAGTCGGTCTATCTGTTGTATAAAACCCATGATATCGGAATCGTTACGTAGAGTTATTATTATTTCTATTATTATTATTATTATTATTATTATTATTACTAGTACTAGTAATAGTAGTAGTATTATAGTAATAGTAGTCGTAATAGTAGTAGTAGTAGTAGTAGTCGTAGTAGTCGTAGTAGTAGTAGTAGTAGTAGTAGTAGTAGTCGTAGTAGTAGTAGCAGTAGTAATAGTAGTTCTTGGGTCAAAGGTTAAGATCAAACCCACCTGAAGTTTAGCAAATACACCAAACAATTGTAAAAACTTGTCCTGGCAATAACTGCAGAACAGGTATGCCAAGGTTCTTCAAACTTGATTCATACTTTGGTGACCTTGGATCAAAGGCCAATGTCAAATCGAACAAAAGGTCATAAAAAAACTAATAGTAAAACCTTGGTTGGGCAATAACTTCAGAACCCTTATGACTAGATTATTCAAACTTGTTAGGTAGGATGGTCATGACCAGTAGAGGGTCCCTATTCATGCTATTGGTTACTAGGTTCTTGGGTCAAAGGACAAGGTGAAAATGACCAATATTTGTGAAATCTTTTCGAGTCACTAACTACAGAACCCCTACATATAGGATCTTCAAACTTGCTGGGTAGGTTAGTCATAACCAGTTAATGATCCCTATTGATTGATGGATCTTGGCTTAAAGGTCAAGGTCAAACTAACAATAAGATGTAAAGAACTGACCAATAACTCAAAACGTGTCCGGGTAATAACTACAGAACCCAATGACCAAGGTTCTTCAAACTTGGTAGGTAGGATGGTGATGACTAGTAATCGCGTTAATTCACCTTTATCTCGCGTTAATACGAGTTTCTAAATATATATGGAATATTACGCTAGTCAAATCTTCCAAGAGTATGTATTAGTCGAGTGGCTTGTGTGATGACGTATCACACGAGAGGTTATATACCACGATAAACTTCATATGTGCTTTTACTTTATTTTATTTGTTAAAAAACTACACTCATGACTAATCATTGTAGGTATATATTATATTTGTTTTCATAACTCTATGATGACGTCATTAAAAAGTAGTCCGACTAGTATGGTAATACGGGATCGGAAAAATAGCGAGTAGCATAATACGGGATTTTGTTTCTGACGACATATATTTCACCGCATGATACAGCATGTATTTTTTTAAGATTTTAACCAGGTATATACTAAATGCGGGATATTACGCTAGTCAATTGTTCCATGAGTATGTATTAGTCGAGTGTCTTGTGTGATGACGTATCACACGAGAGGCGGAGCCTCGAGTGTGATACGAAATAGCGCAAGCCACGAGACTAATACATACTCTTGGAACAATTCACTAGCGCAATATTTCTTTTATTATATACCACGATAAACTTCAAATGTGTATTTACCTTATTTTATTTGTTTAAAAACTACAATTTTAACTAATCTTTGTATGTATAGATTATATTTGTTTACATAACTCTATGATGACGTCATTAAAAAGTAGCCCGGCTAGTATGGTAATACGGGATCGGAAAAATAGCGAGTAGCACAATACAGGATTTGTTTCTGTCGACATGTATTACACAGATTGATAAAGCATGTATTTTGTTAAGATTTTAAACAGGTATGTAATAAATAATTTTATTTCACCAATAAAATTCGATATTTCGCTGAAAAGCATTTAATAAACTCTTTGATTCGCATTATATACCGTGCTCAGTGTTCGTAATTACACATGTATTTGCATTATAGCGCTTTTTATTTGTGTTAGTTTGAGTTTAAGAGCGTAAAAACGCAAAATTTTGCCTAATTGCGAGTAAACAATGTTTAAGAGTAAAACTAATATACTTCCAATTCGTAACTGTCTTATTATTTTGAACGATAACGTGTTTGTTTTGAAAGTGATTGAACATTATATAAATGTACGTGATCCCCGTACATGTGACACTGGGTGTAATGCACGAGGCGAATTCCTTTTAAAGTCTGGCGAGTAACGAAGCGTACGCACCTCCACTCATGGACATTTGTACTCTGTTATAGCGGGGTATATTATTTATTATTACATCTTGAGTCATTACACTGCGTTTAAGCGCAACGCAGCCTACCTGAAAATCATGATCCGTTTGCTATAAAATCGTGAATGCTAAATCATGTTTTTAATCATTTTCTCCAGTTACTGCCCATGTACAATTGTATCGTAGTACATTTATTTTGCATATCTCGTTGGAAGGGATTAGGTTACCTCGGATTCGATTTGGAAGTGTGTTCATGCGCATAATTAAATTCATGCGCCATGCAAATTAACACACTAAACATGCAACATTTGCTATAAAATCATGAATGCCAAGTCACGTTCGTGATCACATTCTTCTGTTACTGCCCATGTAAAATAGTATTGTAGATTACTTCGGAATTGATTTAAGATTTTGATTCGACACTATCGAGCAAACCAATGCATGTGCGATAAGTTTCGTGCCGCATTAGCCTGTGCAGTCCGCACAGGCTGATCCGGGACGACACTTTCCGCCAACAGTGGATTTATGTTTGAAAGAGACTTTTTGACACAGAAAATACCATAAAAGCGGAAAGTGCCGTTCTGGATCAGCCTGCGGATTGCCTCAATACCTCAAAAGTATGACAAAACCACCACAACATCTATCTCTAATTTAGGCAAAATTCATTCAGTACTTAAGTTGCCGCCCATTAACCACTGCATTGCCTTGATCTTAAAGGGACCTGTTCACAGAGCGACGAATAAACAATTTTTTTTTTGTAACAGATTCCAAAAAGAAAAGAGAACTAACACTACCGACATAAACACGAGTTTAATAAATGAGTAATCATCAGTTGAAGTTGAAGTGCTTGTTACGCTGAACGATGGAATATTTTGCAGTATTTCTGTAGTTTTCGTAAAAATCATTGACAACACGTGGATCATTTACATAAATTAAAAAAATCAGGGTAAACTAAATAAATCGGAATGACCGACTGGTTAAGGCGATAGCCATTTGATCTGGACGTCTGGGGTTTGAACCCCGGTGGGAGCAACTTAAAAAAAATATCCTTTTCTTGTTATTATACTCGAGAAAATATCCTTTTCTTGTTATTATACTCGAGAAAATATCCTTTTCTTGTTATTATACTCGAGCTCTTTTGTTCCAAAGCTTAAGTCTGTCAGGTTAAAACATTTAATGGCATGCTTCAAAAAAATTCAAAAATCTGTGAGCACTTTTATCATGATTTCAGACGAAAAAAAAACAAAACGAAAATAACTGAGGCTTATTCAACAATCAAATCAATTCGGATTACAAACACCTTGCAAATGCAAAATTGTCCATTTCATTTGAAGAGTATTCGTAAATGCCTCATTTTCTTCAATACATTTTGTATCAAAATTAATATTACTCTGCTTCATATATATATTAACGGTACTTACTGTTATGTCTGTTGACTTACAAATATAAGAATAATGATAAATGAAACCCCAGGGTCTGTATTTCAGCGAAATCTTATATTTAGCCTTAAAATTGTCATTTTTCTTTAGCATTTTATTCCATTTATACATCGAAGTCAGCATAGTGTCCACTAATTATCACCTTATTATTGAGTACTGTTTACTGGTACTTAACTGTAATTTGATTCACTAATTTATATGTAGTTTTAAAAATCAGAACTTAAGTGAAAATATTTTAAGATAAGCTTAAGATGTTTCTGGAATTTGGCCCCTGAAACATCAGCAGGAGAGACACCCTTATTAACATCCTCTGATACTTTATTTTAGGCTAAATACCAATTTCCAAGACAACACAGTTAGATACCCAAGACATAATTAAAGAGAACTGTTTTCATATTGGCAAATTGACAATTATAAATTTTTTGTCATAGATCAAAAAAAGAAAAGTACTTTATATATAAACAAGCAAAATAACACTACTGACAAAGAAATATAGTGTCGATTTCAAAAATCATTAATTGAAATAGACAAAATTATAAAGCGTTTGTTACTTTTTTTAATCGGTATTTTGGAAAACATGTGTATACCTTATATAGCGTTAAAACTTCTCTAAGATAAACATAAGGCCGAATGGCCGAGAGGTTAAAGCGTCATATGTTTTATCCCGAATATCGTTTGTTCGAATCCCGCCGAATGCAGTTTTTTAATTTACTTTTTTTACTTGTGTGTTATTTGTCCAGATGCTTTAGTTTTTGCAGTTAAGACATTGAAAGGGACTTGTTCACAGATTTTCGCATTTTTTAAGTATGCCATTTAATGCCTTAACTCGACAGATTTCAGCATCGAAACTAAAAAGCTGAAGTATAATAACAAGAAAAGTATTTAGAAACAGACAAGAAAAAAAAGGTTCAACAGGGGTTCGAACCCGGGACCTCAGGATTAAACGGCTATTCGCTTTAACCACTCGGCCACTCCGACTTCTTTATAAACACTGCATTATGTACTTTATGTACGTGTTCCACGTGATGTCAACAGTTTCAACGAAAACAACTGAAACACCGTAGTGTTATTTTGCCCCCTTGTATGCACTGTTCTTTTATTTTTGGAATCAGTGACAAAAAGTTGAAAAATGGTCAATTCGTCAATCTGTGAACAGGTCCCTTTAATGGCATTTTTCTTAAGTACGTACAGTCTGTGAACAAGTCCCTTTAAAAGTATGCCAAAACTAACACATTGCCCAGAAATAATCGCATAAATGTAAACACAAATTAACCTCATAGCAATGCAAGTATAAATACTCCCACTTTAACAATCTGTCAAAATACCACGCTGTTGCCCGAGTATGACAGTTATATAGCAGGTAAGAATATATAATATAATATCACTAATAGTTACATTGGTATTTCTAGATGAGCCAAATTGCGTAGGCGGATTTCGAGGGAGCGGAAGCGGAAAACGCCTCTTCCCCCCTCCCCGTAAAATCCACCAAGATTCGATTTTAAACCTCACACAAAGGACTACCGTGAATAAAAGTTCATGCTACGGAGCTAATTCGTGTGAAGAAGAATACAGCCATTACTATACAGTCGAAGAATGTATAATACTTGACCTGTTGTTTGTTTATTGCACATTAGCGTAGTACTCATAACTCTTTTTTTTTGTTAAAGGGACTATGCCAACGAACAATTGGTTTCCTATTGCACTATAAATAATATTAGATGTCGAAATTCATTAGGACCTTCTCCGACCAGGTCTTACTAATTTAGGACCTAATGGTATGCCATAGTATAATAATTGAACTATTGTATGTTTACTGCACAGAAGCGTAGTATCCATAACTATTTTGCTTAAGGGGACTATGTAAACGTAAAATTGGTTTTCTATTACACTATAACTGATTATAAGACATATTCATTTCATAAAGAATAAATAATATAATACATAATGAGATATTTGATGAAACAAATCAGAAAAAAACGTTTGTAAAAATTAAAACCCCAAGCGGGTTACGAACTAACGACTTATAAGCCATACGGGAAATGACAGTAGACAGCGCTTTAATGCGCCATTCTGCTTTGTAAGGTAATGTGTGTAAACTATGGTTATACAAAATACTCACGATTCTGATGTCAAAATGTAAACATGAAAAGGGACAAACAAACACGACCTATATTATATATCGATTTTTATCTCAGAATGAGAAAACCTTTTTTTCCCAAATATATACCTTATTTTAACCGTTATTATATGCCATCATATATATCTTAATTTTAGATTTTTTTTAAAGAAATTACCCCATTTGACACAATCTCTTTAAATGTAATGCTATCATTGTATTGCAAACATATTTTTTGGTCGATAGTTTCCTATTGTCCTCTCTCTCTCTCTCTCCCTCCCTCTCTCTCTCTCCCCCCCCTCTCTCTCCCCCTCTCCCTCCCTCTCTCTCTCTCTCTCTCTCCCTCTCTCTCTCTCCCTCCCTCCCCCTCCCCCTCCCCCCCCTCTCTCTCTCTCTCTCTCTCTCTCGTGATTCAAACACCAGAGTTATTGCCCTTTGTTTATTAAAAAAATATACAAAAATGGACATTATCATTCTTCAGGATAGAGACTTCTTTTTTTTATCCAATCTTGCACAGTTTGTCTATTACCATGAGATTACAGTTGAAGTTGAATATAAGCAAGATCGGACCAGAAACACTAGAGTTATTGTCCTTTGTTTGTGAAAAAAATGCAAAAATGGACATTATTCAGGATAAAGACTTCATTTTTCATCCAATCTTCACCAATCTTGCACAGTTTGTCTATGACCATAAAATCAAAGGTGAAGTCGAATATAAGCAATATCGGACCAGAAACACCAGAGTTATTGCCCTTTGTTTGTGAAAAAATATGCAAAAATGGACATTATTCAGGATAGAGACTTCATTTTTCATCCAATCTTCACCGATCGTGTATAGTTTGTCTACGAACGTAAGACTACAGGTGAAGTCAAATATAAGCATGATTGGGCCAGAAACACCAGAGCTATTGCCCCTTGTGTTTGGAAAAAGCATCAACAAGTCATCAATGATTGGCTTGCACACACAATTTTTGATTCAATGTTGACCAAACTTACACAGTTTGCGCATGACCATAACAATTGATAGATAAAATTTGATGTCAACAGTTGCAATAGTTGCATACATTTATTTGTACATGCAACATTGATGTCTTCAGAGCGTTCATTTATCATAACTGGACAGAAAATTATTGAAGAAAAAGCATCGCAATTATCGCATTGCAACTAGTTCTCCAAAACTGTTTGCGAAAAAGACATCAACATCTACTGTTTCTGCATTTTCCAGAATTGTCGATGACTTAATGAAAAAGGGTGAGGTAAGAATATTGGGAAAATGATTTGAGAACAATTAGCAAAAAAAAAAACCGCACATCCACTACCCAACTCATACGTTTAGTTAGCCCATTGCACTAACCGATGTTTTAAATCAAAATTGATCATATCCCCCTCTGCGTATTGTTCAGATACCTTAATTTTGTCACAACAGTATGGTCTTCATCTGTACCAGTTCTCAGGTGAGCGCTTTGGGCCATCATGATCCTCTTGTTTCATACGTTTAACATAGTATTAAACGTCTTAACTGTAAAAACTACAGAATAAGGACTAAATAATGATCATAGTTAGTATTATGTATAAAAGACATTGACATATTAAAACTCGGCCTCGTACAATAGTGCATATATCAATATTTTTCCCCAAGGGGGTGGTGGCTGGTGGTGGCGGGCATATACGGTACTTTAGACTGAAAGCAATACCCGACAGGCGGGAATTTGACTCGCCGAATGATTCCGGGTCCCGGAAATATACTTTGGTTGGAGTTTAGATCCCGGTATTATTTGGAAATGACGCCCGCTTTGGCACACAACTTTAGGATGGCATCTCCCACTGTGGGGATTAAGACAAAAATGATTGGCTTTAGGGCGGAGAATTAGACCCAAACAAATAAAATTAGTCAAATTCCCCTGGGTCAGGTCGCCGCTCCCACCCCACCCCCCGTGGGAAATATTGATAGATCCATTGTTCCAAATCATCCCTGACACCTCGTGACAACGATTTTAACTATTTCCAAACGCCTATGAAATAACTATATACTTTTGTTCACCAGCGGTGAGCATGATCCACGGGTGTGAAAATATCAAACAGCTTTACTTGTCAACTCCACCTCTATAAAAAAACTAATGCATTTCTGGTGAGGCGTAAAAAAAATGTATGTTTCAGGTAACATGCCCAAAAAATAGGGTAGGTAGGTCGTGATTTTTTTATTTTATTTTTTTATTTTTTTGGGGGGTAAATGGTCAACTTGAAGATTCTAAAACTGAATAAATATTCGAAACGTATCAGTAATATCCTTAAATATTGTTTATAAGTGGATACTATCAAAACAAAACACTTATTTATCCAAAAACACATTTAATTATTGAAATTGGTAAATAAACCAAAAATCAATCTGACAAACCCAATAAAATGTCCTAGGGTCGGGGCATTTTTTTAGGGTAGCTCGGGTTACCTGAAACAAACATATTTTGTTTACGCCTGAATACAGTTATACACTTTGGAATGCATTCCTCATAGTCTTGTTATCGTGTGTAGTGTGATCATATTTGCATCTGTTCAGGTGATCAACCATTGGAACGTATTTGATTGTCTATTTGAACCGCAATACTGTAATATTCTTTACAGACGTTCGCTACAAAAAAAAAAAAATTGGGTTAATTTCTCCTTTTGCTTCATTATTTCTTTAATGTTTATAGGTTACAATATACTAATTTCAATAACTAAATATAAATCTGTGTAAGTCGTTAAGTTCCAGTCAATGGTTAAAAGTTCATAAAGCATTATAATTATCAAAACCACACGTATGCAATGTATTGCCAAACAAATTAGTTAAAAAGAAAGATCCGTTAAATATCTTCATTCTATTTTGGCAATTGATACGTTGTTTACGTAAACACGAAACACTAAAATGGCTACACAGGTACCCTATTTAAAGTCCAATATTTCCCAAACAAATTCGGTGACCCATTCTTTTTATTAATGTTTTGATGTAAGTATACATCGGTGCATGTATGTGCGACAATTTAAGAAAATCTGTTGTTCGGAACAAAATATATTGATGCATAATAAATGACGTTTCAAAGGGTATTATTAATACCCATTTGACCTACTGAAATGTCCAGCCAAATTATTTTAACAGTAAATATAAGTAAATCGTTTTTTATTATCAAAATACACTTGTATTTTGCCAAATAAGACATGTAAAAACATATCAGTTGAAAGAACCATTACCTTGTTTAAAAAAATCTCTCCTACATATACTTAAAACATTGATAACAAAATTCAAACATAAAAAGTTGCTTCGACAGGTACCGTATTCAAAACATTATATTTCCGGACAAAGGCCGGTGACCCCTATTTTTTAACACTTTTTTAGTTTCAGTATACAATGACACATGTATATGGAATTTTTTAACAAAACATGTCGTTTGGAACAAAAGATATTCGAATATTTGATTATTAATTGATGTTTTCAAAGGCATAGTCAATGCATAATTAACCTCATTAAGTGTCCATTAAAAGTCATTTTTTAAATGGTAACTATGGATAAAAAGCGTTTTATCATTAAACTGCACTTGGATATTGCCAAACAAAAGATTGAAACAAAGATGCATTTAAAAATCTCCGTCCTTGTTTGAAAATGAACGCTGTATGTAATTGAACATTGCTAGTCACACAAACTGAAAAAGGGCTTCTACAGGTAGCGTATTTAAACCCCAATATTTCCGGAACAAGGCCGGTGACCCCTACTTTTTAAGACTGTTTTAATTTTAGGGTACATTGACACATGTTTGTGCAAAGTTTTAAGAAAATCTGTCGTTGGACAAAAATTGGACGAAATTGTTGCGAACGTCTTTAAAGTGACATTACCGTTATTTCAAACGCAGTCACAATATTTTTTTTACGTGCACTATATTTAGCTGAACAATATCTATTTTTGTCGCACATAATAATTATTTATGTATTCATCTAATAATAGGCCATGAATTGCGGCAATTGTTACTGAGAAATCTAGTACATTTTACATTTCGATTTTGATTTTTAGACTGTTGGCGGAAGCCAACGGTCTTTTGAGAAGGATATTTCCAAAACAGGTATCGCGGAAAACTACTTCTTTTTTTGCAGGCTATTAGTCAGTAAATCGAAACCAGAAAGGGTCCTTCTTCAAAACAGCAAGATTTCACACCCGTTTACTTACATTTTAATTATTTAAGATAATGAGTGTAATATGTATTACAATGTGTATATCATGCGATTTATTACAATTACAGTTTGTAAAAAGGTCAATTTATAAATAATGACTTTAAACTAATGACACCCCTACTTTTGATATTTACTTGTATTTAACCGAAATATGTACCGGAGTGTCCTGGAATAAGGCTACCAAATTAATGCGCTACATCGGTTATTTTTGACTCGTTGCGAAAGTCTTCTTTCTTGTTACCAATTCTCATTCTGAATATTTTGACAACAAATTTGTGCAATTTATTAATTTTAAACTGTACTATGGACAATCGAGAGCTTGCATCGTATGATCTATTTTGACTCAGTAGGCTACGAACAAAGATCTATAAATAAGTTTATTTATAGATCTTTGGCTAAGAAGCACTAACAATCTGTGCGCCTAACTACTAAGCTTCATCGGTTATTCTGGCCCTTGCAGATTGAATTGTTAACTGGCATGTATATAATTCCGTTTGCATAAAATAATTAGCTCGAACAAAATATTGTTTCGTTACTTACAAATTAGTTTTCATTATGATGTCGTATACTATTGAATAAGAAGCCAAATTGTAAAGTTTAAAGGTGGGAAATTGAACTTCATTCAAACAAATGTTTCAATTTAGCAAAAATGCACTAAACATTCACATGCTTTTAAAATATGTCTTTTGTCGCCAACGGTCTTCCAACGATGTCAGCGTTCTGATGAATTACTACTCTTTTCACAGAAATTGTGGTTATTGGCTGTCTTGAATAGAATGGTTTTAGTATATAATAAAGAGGACGCAACAGAGTACATTTGAGGCGTGTCGTGGGAAACCGGGGCTTAATGCATTTGTGTAAAGTGTCGTCCCGGATTAGCGTGTGCAGTCCGCACAGGCTAATCCGGGAAGACACTTTCCGCCTACAGTGGATTTATGTTTAGAAGAGACTTCCTTGAAACAGAAAATACCCTACAAGCGGAATGTGTCGTCCTGGATTAGCATGTGCGGACTGCACAGGCTAATCCGGGACGACACTTTACGCACATGCATTAAGCCAGGCTTTCCCACGACACGCTTCATTTATATTTAATTAGTTAAGGGTCTTTAAAAGGGTGGATCGCCAATTTTATTATTTGCAAAACGATCATATATAAAGAGAGAATTAATTTTGATGCGTTGTTAAATACGACGGTCTTGTTTAAATAAACTACTGACGAAAAAAACATTATTTTATTATATAAACAGTTGACCTCGAGGACACATGAGCGACATTGAGAATCGTAGGTTTTCATCGAAGTTTGTGAATCTGTAGGCGTGATTTCGGATCCTGTGTATGTGTGTGTATTTCGAAGTTCAAGAGGTCCTTCCGCTCCGAAGCTGCATTATGTGAGGACGCGGAGTGTGTCCCAGTACCCCTGCCTAATTTACTTTATTGACACATCGAAAGTTGTGACGAATTTTGAATGATGTCTGCAATTTACAGCTATTTACTTTTTACTGAAATACTCGTAATTTTGGTGTGGTCTTGTGCTGAGGGGGAAGCCGGAGTACCCGGAGGAAACCACACCTGTATCGTGACCACCAACCAAACTCACTTGCGCCCAGTGGGGAGCGAACCCGGGCAGCCTAGGTTGGAAGCGTGTGTACCAACCACTGCGCTAGCTAGCAATAGCCATATTTCGGATCCTATTGAAACCGTATATCCAATCAGATAGTTGTCTTGGTATATATTTTTCTGAACTATTCGATCAACATAATGCCACTTCTCGAACAATATATTTGATATAAATAAAATAGTATCATGTTTTTAATAGTTGTCCGATTTTCTGCGAAATACCGTCGATATGCCCCTTTAAGCGCATGCGTTGCGCTGATTGCGATTCATTATAAAGTTGGCCCACGAATAAGTAAGTTGTAGATCTAATGCACTACAGATTGCAGTGCGAACTGCTAGCAGTGCTTGACAAGGAATCTATTCGACAAGTTTGTGTGTGTACACGTCTGTATCAGATAAGCGACAATTTGGAAATCTGCCACGGAAGTGACCCAGTAATTTCGTGCGGACATCTTTGTGAAACTTACGTAAGAAACACGAAGGCATTGAAACAGACTAATATAATGCAATGCGCATTTATTTGTGTTTCTTGTCACTGCGACCTTGTGGAACAATTTGAGGCGTGTCGTGGGAAACCAGGGCTTAATGCATCTGCATTGTGTCGTCCCGGAATAGCCTGTGCATTCCGCCCAGGCTAATGCGGGACGACACTTTCCGCCTACAGTGGATTTATGTTCAGAAGAGACTTCCTTGAAACAGAAAATACCATAAAAGCGGAAAGTGTCGTCCTGGGTTAGCCCTGTGCGGACTGCACAGGCTGATCCGGGACGACACTTTACACATATGCATTAAGCCCGGGTGTCCCGCGAAATGCCTCATTTGTTTTATTAATTATAGCTGAGACACATTAACCTGACACTCGTGAACTCTATAAGTATAAATTCGTGAACTCTACAAGTATAAATAACGAGCTCGAGTTGTTTCCTATCTTTATACTCGGTTGTGTTCGTGCACGTGTTTCACAAGTTTAATGGTACTATTTCAGTGGAATAGTCTTGTATTTAACTCGATTCCAATACGGAAACTAATATATTCATCGTAACGGACTTTATATTATATTTTCGTGCATAAAGGTCAGTGCAAGGTTCATGTATAAGAGCTATAGCCTTAACACAATATATATATAATATACGTTATGCTGTACGCAATAAGGTGTTTCTCGCCAGCACGACCTCGTGACCGTGTGAAACAATTAATTTATTACCTCAGCCGCGAATGTGTGCTGCAGTGTTACGCATAAAGATATACCGTTTATCTAGATGTTAGTATCTGTGTAATTGAATTAACCGGTAGACTTTCTGTTTGTGTAAGATTGTTTGTCCAAGTGCAATTATTTTACCACTGAAATATAAACCCATCTGAATCCTTGATTGACAAGTATCTATGGTCAATTACCGGGTTTGATGCACCGTTTCTATAGATGCATTTATTTGTGTAACTGAATCCTGAGGAAGTTTTGAATTGACAAGGTGTAATACAAATTACAACGTGACAAGCTGTATAGAAATTGAAGCGGAATACGTCATATTCAACGAGATAATTTGTTTCATGTGCTAGGGGATGGTGTTGTTTCTGTCAGTGTACTCAAACGGAGGTTAGTGTTTCAGAGACGGGTTAAAATATAGGCCCGGTCGCAGGGGCGTTACTAGGCATACTTCTATATACGCCCGTGCGTATAAATAATAACGATTGCATGGAATTGGAAGTTATAAAACTTACAAAAATACACTGAAAACAGAGACCTAAAGGAGCTATCTGCTCGAGATCTTTTCCAGAGTGAAAGTGTATCTTAAAATGCAACTGGTGCTGTAGAACATTTACTAAGTTAACAAGTGTTTTATATAGATCTAGTAACATCTACACTCAAGAAAAGTTATAATGCATCAAATGGAAATTGTTGTACGGGTATTTTCTTTATTTATAAGAATTTCAAATGCGCCATGGTAAACACGACATTCTATCGTATTTTTTTCCAAATATTCGGTATGAACACATGTATACGCATAACTCAAATAATCAAAGCTGACATTTCAAGCTGAAATTCTTATAAATAAATACAATAATTTCCATTGATTTCCATTTGATAGGTTATAACATTTGCTGAGTGTATGCACTTTGTATTGTGCGTATACTCACATTCGGTCTAAGTACGCCCCTGTATGGCTAATATATCAATGTGCATAGCTGCTCATGTCAACGTGCCAGAATAAATCTAGACAAGCTTTACTACAGCAACAATGTTCAGTGCCAAGAACCATTGTTTTGTCATTTTATAATCGAAATTTAAACCCGATTTATGTCGATTTTCAGACAGATGCTTCGCCTAATGGGATTCATTATTCAACGTTCGAAATGTGTTTAAGTCTAAACATTATGACGTCACTGACTTCGTGTTTTGCATAGCTGCGTAGTGTCGGACATTTCGGAACGTAACTGTGTTCGGACAATGAATTCGTCTGGAGTCTATCGACCTGTGAATGTCATCTATGGTTCTGGTAATCAGGTATGTTTTACTTCTTCAGTGACGTCACGAACATGTAGCTGACGTCATAAACATTTTTAAAATGTAGATCTACATCTACCCACAATGTCGGGTTTAAAACTTTTGTTTAGACAAAATATTAAGTATAATTTAAAATTCATTATACACCTATCTAGATCTAATATAAGTTTTAAAACTCATGTCAGTATGTAGATCTCTTCTGACAAATTAGATCTAGGCTATTATAGATCTCTTCTGACAAATTAGATCTAGGCTATTGTAGATCTCTTCTGACAAATTAGATCTAGGCTATTGTAGATCTCTTCTGACAAATTAGATCTAGGCTATTGTAGATCTCTTCTGACAAATTAGATCTAGGCTATTGTAGATCTCTTCGGACAAATTAGATCTAGGCTATGTCTGATGACATTACAATTCTTCTAGTTTAACGGTGAGGATTATCTTAATGTTGAATTATCTTCAAAATCGGGTGTAATGCAATATGTTCACAGTGTGTGCACTATAGGCTGAAGCAAAGATCTATCAATAAACAATGTTTGTTAATAGATCTCTGTCTAAAGTCTTCAACGCAACAAGTCTGTAAATTTAGATTTTACGTACACTGCCGTATTAATAAGGGAAAGAATTCATCCTGTACTATAATACATTTTATTACACGATTACCGCCCTTGTCTTTAATTTTATGTCTTTCATTTCGCTTGTTTAAAAAATTGAGAAAACGTTTAATGTACATCACTCTTCGAAATCAATAGTGAATTACGAATTAAATGTTTAAGCCTACTGATAAACAAACTTAGTCCTATCATTAAATATTAGCCAATGATGATCAAATCCGATGTAAATACCTATTTGATTGGTTTATATAAAAAAATCAATATTTTTTTAAGTTGATAGCTCTAGTAAGGCCAAAAAAAAGTTCGGTTTCTGGTCTCCTGCCTCCAAAATAAGGGTCGGTAGGTAGGGATTTTTTTTTAAATTATTTTATTTTGTTTATGATGGGAGAATGGTTTGTGTTGTACACGGTAACAGTCTTTTTCAGTCTTTATTATTTTTGGACCAAAAATATGTAGGGCCGGCAGCAAAAGTAAAGGGTCGGTCGGGAGACCAGAAACGGGACTATTTTTTGGGCGGCCTAACTAGTAAGTTTGAGATTCACAAAATTCGTAATCATATAACCAGCGCAGGGTAATTTGCCGAGCAAATTTTATTAATTGTATTCGTTAAACCTATTTCTCCATCTGGCCAAAATACGTCAATTGTGTAGCGCACGTCCATTATACTGGACCAATTGAGGAATCCGGAAATAATTAGGCTTTTATCTAGATCGATAGCATAAGTGTTAATACTTGTTAAGGACCAGCTTCCTTCTTTGATCTAGTTACCATAGATTAGCCAAGTTTTAGGCCATACCAATGTGATTGTATGTTAAGCGTCCTCGGCATGGTAGGTTTTTTTGATGCCTGAACGAAACAAAAATAACAATGTGAAAATTCGGAAAGCGTATAATTTTTTTGAACCCCCCCCCCCCGACTTTTAAGTGTTTTTACCAATATTTGTAAAATATAATGTGCCACTAGTCATTTTAAACAGTTAAAATACTGTGTTAAATTAGGTCCCCAATATGAAGATGATATATAACAGTTTTGCAAGTAAACATTTGTTTTAGTTTAGGCCACTGCCATTAATAAGTTGTGAAAGAAAAATGTTTTTAACGACTCGTTGTTTGTTCTTTCATGCTTGGTTGGTAGGTTTCGAAAAATCATGGGGACGTTAAACATAGAATCAAATTTGTATATCCTGTTTATGTATTGTCTCCATTTCGCATACTCAAATTGACATTAACAGTGTCAGCGACAAAATAAAATGGAAATGTATGTTATTGTAAAATCATCAAAAAAGGGTTTCTTTTTCAAATACGCCAAAAGGTAGGTTGCGTTTTAAATTGTGTATTATTTAAGAAATAATTTTCAATTTATCGTTGTTTATCGGCCAAGCAACAACGATTTAGAGTTCTGATGCGTAGGAATTAAACCACGAGGGCGTTAGCCCGAGTTGTTTAATTGCCACGCATCAGAACAACACAGAATTGTTTATTGGCCAATAAACAACGATAATGCGAAAATTATTTCTATTCTAAAACATGATTTGACATCTATTTTGCGATGTAATTGGAACTATTTTACTATGCTACCATTATTTTTAACTTGACCGACATGTTTTTCTGATGTAGTCACCAATTATAAGGCCGGTAAAACTGTCATTTTCTCCCACACACTTTTAGACGAGAAATAAAATGCAAGCGTCATTTTGAATATAGGCCTACACCGCATGGACACGCTAATTGTCGGTTAATGTAAAGATGTAAAACGTAGCGAGCGGTTAAATATGCGCGTTTAGGAAATGAAAACCTTGTTTGGTTGAAGTAAGGTATTGGACAATCATTTCCTTTCGCGATGGTCTAATTTTCACGTAATTTCGCGTTCCGAAAATAACGCGATTTTTATACTCCGCCTAGATGTTCTTTCATTAAAAATCGAGGCGTGTCGTGGGAAAACCGAGCTTAATGCATGTGCGTATAAAGTGTCGTCCCGGATTAGCTGTGCAGTACGCACAGGCTAATCCAGGACGTCACTTTCTGCTCACAGTGGATTTATGTTTAGAAGAGACTTTCTTGCAGACTGCACAGGCTGATCCGTGACGACACTTGCATTAAGCCCAGGTTTCCCACGACACGCATAAGTTATATTAGAATTACAATGCGCGAATTTAAGACCGCGCGAATAAGCCGTCTTTCAACAATGCGCGAAATGTGACGGTATGCCAAATGTAATATGATTTACAGTACATGTTGGATTTCGTTGTAAAGCTGTATACTTGTGCAAAGTAAATATACGATTTAATGTATTTCGCTTGCATGCATTTTAATCTTTTTAATGAGGACAACTGCTCGCAGCTGTCTTGTGTGCCAGATGAACTAAGGTGGAAGCGTAAATACAAAAACACTGTAAATATCGGTAGTGAAATAAATAGTCAACTTATTGTAAAGACCTAAAAATTAGTGGTATAGTGAGTGGAATGCATTCTGTTGGGAAATATATTCATTTAAAGCGAGTGGTCACTGAATAACTAGGTAATCGTGCAATATGTCAGTGGGCGTTTTCTTTTAATAATAGAAGTACAAATATTTTATGACTTACAAAACCAAACGTGTACTTCGTAATTTAGGCGTAAAAGGAAGTTGGGTAGGTAGGTAGGGATTAATTTTTTAATTTTTTTTTCATTTTGTAAATGGTCAACTTGAAGATTCTGTAACTGAATAAATATTGAAAACATATCGGTTATATCCTTAAACATGGTTTATAAGTAGATGCTATCAAAATCAAAGCGCTGAAGGTACTACAGTTGTTCGCTATTGCGTAACACTGGGCACATCACGGACAATTTGGGCAATTACATAGGGATGGTATACGTCACCTTTAATATAGTGGTTGTAAATGTTTAAACGAAAATATTCATTTAAGTATTTACTATAACATTCGTTCAATATTATAAATATGACTTGAACATTGCTAAGCGATTTTTATTATTAAAAATGGTAAGTTTTAATACAATTTTGCATCGTAAGCATGTAAATCAAATTTTGAAATAAATATTTCGTCATTGTGTAATTATGTTATTTTTTTCTCTTAATCATACCGTTTTGACATGTTTCAAATCAATATATTTATTGAGTCAAATGTGTAGCTGATGAATTTAGGTCTATTGTAAAACATACACCACTAATTAAAACGTAATCAGGTGTAAAAACTAGATAAAGTCACTTTCAGCACCTTAAAACTCTGAAAGAGTAGAATATATTTAAAACCTTTCAAAAAATTCAAATCAAAATAAGAAACAAAAACAATGTCGGGCAAGAAACCAAATGAGACAAATTCTTTGTCCAATTTTCAATTGCATGCATTTTCTTTGGGCTACAAACATAAATAAATTTAATGGCATTCCCATTTGACATTCCGACATTAAATATTCATTATTAACACATATTATCTGGATATATATGTATTTAGTGAAAAATAACCAGTATAAGTTTCATAACCGGACACTCTCTGTGGAAGACAGATGATTACGCTGTCGAGGATCAAAAGCTGTTGAGTTGAACAAAACTCAATATTACCCTTAAAAACAAACAAGATGCTGAAATTTGCATACAACACCCTTATATTGACTATATCCGGAATGATCCGTAAAATCGACCGCTACTGCGTAATAACCGCTAAACTATTCTTTATCGTTATAATGATGGTCACATAAATTTTAAAATGAATAATAAACATTCCATACTAAACAAATTCACAAGTCGACAAATAATCTTTACACGTGTCGGTGATAATGGGATGAATAGGTAAGGGTTAGATTTTTAGACTTGCAGGAAGCCAACGGTCTTTTGAGAGGGGAATTTCCAAAACAGGTATCGCGGAAAACTACTTCTTTCCTTTGCAGGCTATTAGTCAGTAAATCGAAACCAGACGGGGTCCTTCTTCAATACAGCAAAATTTCACACCTGTTTTCTTACATTTTAATTATTTAAGATAATGTATGTAATATATTTTATTATTTGTTTATCATGTGATTTAGTACAATTAGAATTTCTAAATGCAACTTAAACTAATGACACCATTACTTTCGCTATTTACTTGCATGTAACCGAAATATTCACCTGAGTGTCATGGAATACGACCACCAAATTAATGCGCCACTTCGGCCATTTTTGACTTGTTGCAAAAGTGTTATTTCTTGTTACCGGTTCTTATTCTGTATATTTTGACAACAAATCACTGCAATGTATTGATTTTAAACTAGTACGGAAAGTCGAGAGCACACTTCGTCTGACCTACTTTTGACTCAGTAGGCTACGAATCACTAACAGTCGCTGCTCCTAACTACCCCGCTTCCTCGGTTATTCTGCATGACTCGTTGCTGATTGGCTTGTTACATGTAACTTGCATGTATATAATTCCGGTTGCATTAGATAATTAGCTTGGAAAATATTTGTTCGTTACGTACAAATTTATTTTTATGATGATGTCGTATAATATTGAATAATTAGTCACATTATAAAGTTTAAATGTGGGAAATAGAACTTCATTCAAACAAATATTTGCTTTTTAGCAAAATTGCAATAATAATTCACGTGCTTTAAGTTTAATTTGTCGCCAACAGTCTTTCTACGCTGTCAGCGTTTTGATTTTTCTATTCGGCTCGCTTCGTGACCCAAGAATTTCATTCATTAAATAATTAGGGCGTCGCATACCGTACTATTTTATTTTCATCCGCGAGTATAGTCATATTTGATCCTACATTGAAAGTTGTTGACTTAAGTTTCCCAACATATCGTGTTGTACATCAATACATTATCATAATGATTGCCATTTGACAAATTAAACGATATTCATTACGGCACTTCTTACTGTAGTCGCGTAGTCGACTGGCCTTAAGCTGTTAGGATCTTAGTTCTTTGACTGTTCAATTTTGGAATTGCGGTATCTTTAGTTTTTCTGCGAACAACTAATAAAACATTTATTTATCCAAAAACATTTAATCATTGCAAAAGTATAGTCTGACAACATGAATATTTGACGCTGTCGAGGATCAAAAGCTGTGGAGTTTTAACAAATACATCTGCAGACTGTTGTGTCAATAGTACACCATTTGACACAGATTTGTGGATTTGTGATAAAAGGTCATTAAACGCTTGAGAAATACACATATTGACGAAACAGTGTACGGTGGCTTGGTTTTCAAGTAGCCAGTTTTATTTCATAACAACATCCGTGTCAGTATTGTCAACAACTTGCGTGTTTAAACGCAAGACCGAAGGTGCGGGTGTATATCAATTGTTTTTTTGTCGCGCACGTCATTAAAAACAATATTATTGCAATGCTTCTCAAAAGCGATTTGTGTTTTAAATTAAACGCCGATTAAAATTTGAAATATATAAATATAGATATTTGGGATACGGCTTTTTTCACAGGATAACCATCAGGAACAAAATATGTCTAATCAAATCTACGGCGACAGCAAAAACGTTCCGAAGAGCGACGGATCTATTCTCAAGGATGTAAATAACATTGACGTTACGATAGAAGTGACGTCAGAGTTGACGTCAGAGCGGACGTCGAACGTGATATACGGCGTTGATGACGTCCCTCCGTGGTACCTGTGCATTTTGTTAGGATTTCAGGTAGAGTGGTTTATTTATTTATTTATTTCATTAGTTAGTTAGGTACTTGTAGTTACTTATTAATTCATGTGTTCGTCCGTCCGTCCGTCTGTCCGTCCGTCGGTCCGTCCGTCCGTCCTTCCGTCCGTCCTTCCGTCAGTCCGTCCGTCCGTCCGTCCGTCCGTCCATCCATCCATCCATCCATCCATCCATCCATCCATCCATCCATTCAATCATTCATTCATTCATTCATTCATTCATTAATCCATTTATTCACTTTATTTACAATACAATCGATCACCACATGTATATACGTTTATTTGCACAGAAATTTTATAACGATACGCAATATTTATTCTGGCAGCTACTAAGAAATTGGGGGGAAAATCATACAGATCCGCTTTAACATATACACTGATTTCATTCAGATTTGTTTCATTCCGAAGGTAAATAAAGTCGCGAATGTATTCTTATCATTTATAATCAATCCAGCAGTCCTAGAGTACCATGAGTGTATTTACTGTATTCAAACAAGCACATTGTATATTGCTGCGTATACATGAATTTTCTTATCAAATCAGGTCTTGTCTGATTCAGCTAAACACCCAACCCGTAGATAGTTTTTCATTGCTGCCCAAATGTTTTCTTGTAACAGCGTATATAGACCGGACTCCCTGTAACTGCCTTTGAATTAAACTCACGGAATTCGTCATTATTCATGCACTACCTAGTTTTCTTTTAAGATGGTACATTCTTCATTTACCTGCTTTTACATTTAACTGCCTTTAAATTTCGGCCTTATTGCAGCTCTACCTAGATATCTTGTAAGATATCACGTATTTCCTTTAGCTGTCTTTAAATTTAACCGCCTTTAAATTTCTTTACTTTTGCAACACTACTTAGATTTATTGTTATATGGTAACTCTTCATTTAACTGCTTTTACATTTAACTGCCTTTAAATTTCGGCCTTATTGCAGCTCTTCCTAGATATCTTGTAAGATATCACGTTCTTCCTTTAGCTGCCTTAAAATTTAACTGCCTTTAAATTTCGTTAGTTTTCTTGTAATATGATACATTCTTCCTTGAGCTGCCTTTAAATGTAACCCCCTTTATATTTCGTCCCTATTGCAGAACTACCAAGTTTTTTTGTAAGATGGTACATTCCTCCTTTAACTGATTTCAGATTTAACTGCCTTTAAATTTCATCCCTATTGCAGCACTACCCAATTTTATTGTGATATGGTACATTCTTCCTTAATTACCTTCAAATATAAGCGCCCTCAACTTTCGTCCCTATTTCCGCACTAGCTAATTATTTGTTAGATGTTGCGTACTCCTTTTAACTCCTTTAGTATTTGTCTCGCTGATCTCGTCCCCTTTCCAGCACTACCTGACTGCCTTCGGTTCCACCATCACCGTCCCCCTGGTCCTGGCACCGGCCTTCTGTATCGACAAGGACATGGTGGGCCTCAGCGAGCTTATCAGCACCATATTCTTTATGTCCGGCATCGCTACATTGCTGCAGACGACGTTCGGTGTCAGGTTAGTTTGTTGCTATGGCAACTATTGTCATATAAATATGGTTTCTGTGACAATCAATATGACATAAAGAAACAGTTTCCATGACAACGAACGCGTTAAGTAGTTACAGTCGCCATGAGAACGAACATGTCAGGTAGTTTCAGTTTCCATGACGACAACATGTCATGAGTCAGTATCCATGGCAACATCCGTGTTAGGTAGTTACAGTTTCTACGACAACGAACATGTCAGAAAGTTGCAGTTTCCATGACGACGAACGTGTCAGGTAGTTAGAGTTTCCATGACGAGGAACGTGTCAGGTAGTTGCAGTTTCCATGACAACTAACGTTTCAGGTAGTTACAGTTCAGTTACAGTGTCCATGACAACGAACTTGTAAGGTATTTACACTTTCCATGACATCGAACGTGCCAGTAAGTTATAGTTTCCATGGCAATAAACGTGTCAGGAAGTTAAAGTGTTCATGACCACGAACGTTTAAGGATAGTTACAGTTTCCATGACAACAAATATGTATGGTGATATTATTTACACGGTTAGGAGACTCACCGCACCACTTTATTTGGAGTATTAAAAATGTATTCCGAGGTGGTCCGGTGGAGTAAAAATATTGTATGACAGCGGACCACCTAAGCACCACTGGACTACCTCATTTCACTGAAAACTAAACTAAATCACAATGGACGCAAACATTCTTATTTGCAGGTATGACAAAAGAATGTTATTTGTGATCGATGACAGTCTATGCACAAGTAAAAATGTTAAGACGTAAGAAATTAGATCGGTAAAACATGTAAGTGCATGTAAAGGTAAAAAGGTAAAGGATAGGTTTATAGTCTGATATTGATACACATCTTCAGCCGACTTTCACATTTACCCCCCGATCACTGGGTCATAAGTCGTCCGTTAACACTCGGCGCAGAATGCTGCCACGGCACATTGGCTTATTTCCTTCACAGGTACTCATTTATACACCTGGGTGGAGAGGAGCAAACGTGGGATAAATTTTTTTGCCCAGAAAAATTCCAGTGGTCTGAGCGGGATTCAAACTAGGTACCTCACGATCTCAAAGCCAGCGTCCTACAATAATTTCAACTCATACAATCTCTACAGTCTTTATTTTTAGCACGACTTTTCGAAGAAAAGGTGAGCTTTCCTACCCGCCCCGGCGTCGCGGTCTGCGTCAGCGTCCGCGTCTGATCTTGGTTAAAGTTTATATTCAAAAGTCTTGTAACTTCAAAACTACATAAGTTATTCACTAGAAACTTGGAATATACCTTTGTCATCAACTCCAGCATCAGGGGCAACATTCCCTATAACTCAGTTTTGTATTTGGACATTTTTCATAGATATACTGGTTAATGTTTAAATTCAAAAGTCTTATAACTTCAAAACTAAAGTTTAAAGTACCCTAGGCGGTATGATAACCGCTGCCACCACCAAGAAATTCCTTCTAAGTATTGAATTACTATTTTTTTTTACAAAATTCTAATTAATTTTTTTATATCCAAATCTGCCTCAAATATTGTATTAAAGGGACCTGTTCACAGATTGACGAATTGACATATTTTCAACTTTTTGTCACAGATTCCAAAAATAAAAGAACAGTGTACACATGGTAGCGAAATAACACTACGGACATAGAAATATACTGTAAATACCGTTTCGTTTATGAGTAATAATCAGCTGAAAATGATGAAATTATAAACGATGGAATAATTTGGAGTGTTTATGTTGTTTTCGTTAAAATTGTTGACAACATGTGGATCACTTACATTAAGTAAATAATGCTATGATAAATATAGGAAATGGAATGGCCGAGTGGTTTAGGCGATAGCTTTTTAATCCGGAAGTCCCTGGTTCAAACCCAGTGGGACCAATTTGTTGTCTTTTCTTTTTTTTAAATCCTTCTCTTGTTATTATACTTGAGCTCTTGAGTTCCGATGCTTTAATCTGTGTAGTACAGGCATTTAATGGCACACTTCAAAAAATGCAAAGATCTGTGAATAAGTCCCTTTAACGGTATTAAGTGATAGTTAAAATACAAAACCCAAAAAGATAACGACACAGAAATAAACAGCTCGATGATTTTATGGTGTCCGTGTTGTTTCTTTTACGTGTCCACCATTTTATTTACGCCATGTGATCGACTATGGTCACGTAGAAGCTTGGTGCCGACAGGGAGTTGATCAAACTCCTCGCAGCGGTTACCGCCCCTATCGGTTAACGGTAACCACTGCCATCACAAGTGAAATCCTTTCAGATCTGGAGTGATTACGTGTTTGTAACGTTTACTTATTTAATGCAACTCAGAGCAATTTTCTACATAAATGGACTTTTTGTATATCGTTTGCAGTCAATAATGAAAAAGAAAAAGAAAATAACTAATTAAAACCATGAATAAAATATTGAAGATTTAAATCGACCATCATCACGTGGTTTTCTATGATGGCAGGGATTTGATAAGAGCTATGCTTGGAACCTGCCAAATCTCTGCCTGGAGGTTGGGATTTGATACGAGCTATGCACGGAACCAGTCAAATCTCGGTGTGGAGGTTGTAGTACACATATATGAAGCTCTCGACCGTGCGGGTAACTGCTGCGGAACTGGGTTATATGACTACAATTGTTCACAGTTATCACACAACGATATAAATATGAACCTCAGATAATATTTTCCCCTAACATGTCCGTGGGGATACATGCTGTGTGCATGCTGTACTGCTGTTTTTCGGTCACTGCCAAGGCGGGTCACTTGATCTACCTAACTTAAGGTTGAACCTATGCCAATAGGTAGTCTGGTAACTTGCTTCTTTGAACTTACTGTTGAACCTTTGTTAATGACAAGGCCTCTATCTTTGACTGGTTTGGAATGAAACTAGTATTTGAAATATTTATAACATAGAAATACTTCCGGAAAGTGTAACTTTAATTGTATAATGGTACCTTGGTCGCCGACAATGCAGGTGTCTGCGCTATTGGCCGAACCCCCGGCACTGATTTGGAATGAAACTATTCATTATCACAGAGAAATACTTCTCAAAATTTGATATGTTAAAGGGCATGTGAATTTTTTTTATATTGATGACGTCATCATGCGCATTCTAATAAGCTCGCCGCAGCTCTTTAGTCCCCCCCCCCCCACGGTGTCCTGTTAATGCCATCGTAGTTTAGCGACTTCGACCTATGCTCATGAAAGGGCGCCGACGCGCCGACACGATACGCTGACGCGCCGACACGATACATCGTCACGCCGAGACGATACGCCGAAGTGCCGAGACGATGCGCCAACGCGCCAACACGACTCGCCGAAGGCATACAAACGTCGTCTTTTCGTATCTTCGCCCATTTACTAGCCACAGATATAAAACACACGAGATTGCAACGATTATATCGCTTCTGCGCATCGTGTCTGCGTATGAAGTCAGCGCGTGGCGCCCTTTCATGAGCACAGGTCGATGTCGCGAAACTACGACGGTATTAACAGGACACCGTTCTACTCTCATAACGTCTTACGTGTCTATGTGTTATACACGCTAGTGTAGATGTTGCTTTGCAAGTAAGACCTTGAAACGAAAACAGTGTAATACATGGTAAAAACGGTAAGTTCGCCAATTGAAATTAATTATGCATTAAACGCTTATGAATATAAGATTCCTTCACTTCAGTTGCTGTTTTTCTTGAATGTCGCCGGTGCTGTTTGAAGTATACAGTCGGGTTAAATATTTAATTGTTTAGTCTTTTAATAAATCGACAACATTTTGAATAATGTCACATGACAACATACAGAACCAAAACGGAGCACGCGCATTTCTTTTGGAAATGCAAAACAAACAGGAGGCCGGAAAACATGCAGAAAGTGTTGCCGGGGACATCAAGAATGCCGAAACCGAATATTACGCTTCTCCAAGCATAAGACCAATGGATCTATTTTATTCCGTGGACGACGTACCGCCATGGTATTTGAGCGTCCTGTTTGGAATTCAGCACTTCCTGACAGCGCTTGGCGGAGGAATATCTATTCCACTGCTAATGCCCGCGCCTCTGTGTTTGGATGAAGTTTACGTTGGGAAATCTTGGGTTATTGGGACCTACTTTGTCGTCAGAGGAATATCTACGATATTACAGTAAACATTTGGTGTTAGGTGAATTTTTGAAAAATGTGCAAACGAAAGACATGACAATCAACTTTTTGATGGTTTATTTGCAATATGCATAAAAGCAAAGCAGATCATGTCGTTCATGAAAAACGTTTTGAGATTCATTTGCTTTAGAAAAAAATAACGTCATATTCATTCAAAACGCGATTCTTAGTTGAACGCAGTATCATATGAACACTCTTGATGCCATGTCTTCGAAATGACTGCACTATACTATTGGAATACCAGTCTCTAAGACTGGGGATGATCGAGATTTCAGTTGAAATCAGTTTTGTTCTTTATTATTTCAGATTGCCTATCGTTCAGGGGGGCACATTTGCGTTCCTGACCCCGACGTTTTCCATTCTCGCTCTTCCGCGCTGGGAATGCGAATACACGAAAGCAAGAGAAAGTAAGTATCTCTTAAGAGTAGTGGTATAGCGGTCTGGTTAGATACCAGTAGTGCCAATTACTATAGAGTTCCTTTTTCTTCTGGTATAGCAGCCATTTAGCCATCTCAGACGTGCCCTTTGTGCTTATTTCTCATATCCCATGTGTGTCTGGAAAACTTTGGTGCATTTCATTGGAGGCTTACTTGAAAGGTGAACTCTTGGCGGGTGTTTACTGTTGGATGGAGCTTTTGTCGGAATATGACTGTTGAAACCCTGTTTTCTACCGGTGTCTGGATTTAGGTGGGATGCATTTTTTTATAAGTAACATGACTGTTGCGATTTTTGGAAGCGGACAGTTCATCTTTGAATTGATACCAGGCTTGCACAATCTAAAATAAAGGAAATTGAAGAAAATTGCTTGGTCAGTTTGCCGTTTTATAGTGGGACCCTATTGGAATTGGATTTACTGGTATCTAACCGTTAGTATAAGCCTAATAACTACTCATGCGCTGCGGCCATCGTAAGTCTATATTTAGAACGAGGGCGTTGTGTCACGAATAGCCATAATCTCGTTATATTTTAAACGTTTACAATGGGATAAAGAGGGTTTAGTCACACGCCTTTCGATCGAAAATGTATCCATGATGGCGGTCGCGCATGCGCAGCGTTTGAGCTAAACGTATTCATATACCAAGTAATATTTCTTTATGCAAATGTGCAGACATTTTTAAAGAATAAATTAATTTTAGAATATTTAATATATGAAATAGGTACTATATATGTAAAACACAGCTTGTTTCAGGTGAGCACCCTGTGGTCATTTGGCCATCTTGCTTATAAATTACCAATATAAGGTTAAATCTGTTTAATCGATATTGAAAACATGTGATAAGTATGCGTTTCTAAGGGCTATTTACTTATATTCATGTATTTGCTTTAAACCAAACTTAAATGGGAGATTTCGAAATCTCCATTTCGTGTTTCTTTTAACAGGCATTTGCATACAATTGCAGGTCAACCCTTAAATTAATCAACGATCTGGCCTATTTTGTCACTGACCATAACTTGTATGAGAGCAAATTTAAAACTCAAATTTAAATACTTTCGTATGCATGGCAGCCCTTTTAACAGTTGAATAAATAAACAAATGCAAACACAGACTGCCTGGTGTTGAAACTTTGACCTCATTTGTATTCAAACCTAATCGTTCGTTCGTGATTACCCATTAATTTGCAAATTCACAAATCTTAACAAATATTAATTTGTCACAAATTGTATACTCTGCGCCAGATTTAGGACCGCACTAGAAGAAAACCAATGTTTGTATAATATTGTTATGTGTTTCTTTATTTTTATTGATTTATTATTTATTTCAAGTTAATTTTAATCTTGTATTTTGTGTTGAAACTGCGGATCGATATTATAAACATATATTCATTTAACTATTTAGAAATGACCGTATTACAGTATACCGTCGATACGACTGACTATTACAGTTGATTATTGAATATATATACTTAAATTTAATGGTTTATAGTTATAAATATACATAACATATACAGTACATAATATAATAAGTATACAAAAGTTAAATACATGCACATTCAATGCATAGTGGTTATGAGTAAACAATAAATCCTCAGTTGGAATTGTAAATACATTTTGACAAATCGATATGATTTAGTGGATTAGTCTAGCTGCATGTGTAGTATAACTATTGAGAAACGTTTCTGTACTTTCAATATAAGTGTACATAGATTTATTCGCAGCGGTAAAGAATGAAAAAAATACGATCACTGTAATCTCGTTTTATTTCGCAGTGGTCTAATTTTCGCGTAGTTTTTTCCGAACTACGCGAATTTTAAAACCTGTGTAATTTTAGTTGTGCATGATATTAAAAACATAGATAAAAAGAAATGCGCGCAAATGGGCCACTTTTTAAAGAATGCTCGAAATTTAGACAGTGCGAAATAAAATAATTTTACAGTAACTGTATAGGTTTAAATAGTTGTGCTAATATCTTCTAGCGGATCCTCAACTGGTGAACAGCACTTTACCGAAGCCCGGAAGTGACGCCCACAGGGAGATTTGGCAGTCCAGACTCCGGGAGGTCAGTGAAGTTTACTTTGAACGGGGTGTATGATAGCCTCTTAGGTCGGCATTCTATAGTTCCGTGATACGTTGTCCGTGTCCGCTTTATCTCCGTGAAGAGGTCTTCCATTTATCCGTGAAAGGATCCGTATAGACGATTCCAGAAAATAGTATTTACGCGCTTACCGCCCTTGAGTACTCTCTAAATCCGCCATTACGGTACTGAAGAAAAATCAATACTGTACAGCTGAGCGATAAAAACAATCGTTTCTTTCTTGCAATATTTACGCTAGTTTTTTGTATTTCTTTGTGGTAATGCCTTATCAAAGGAGTGGTGGAAAGCAATGTGTTGTAGTGGGATGTACGAATAGTCAGAAAAAGCTTCACGATTGGAACATTTCATTGTGTAAAGAACATAACAGTAAACATAAAGACTGTCCGTGTTTACCGCCCTACAAACTCCACTGTATTCCAGCTGACGAAGAAAAAAGACAGCTATGGATTAAATCTTTTAACAGAAAGGACTTCAACCCAGCATCTAAGTCTTTGGTAATTATTTAAACCTATTGTAGTATCTAGTGTACATGTGTATAAACACTATTCTTGTGTATAAAAAACTCTGCCTCAGAGGCTCAGTGAAATATGTTTGAACGACATTATACGTATAGTACTGACGATGTTTATTCTAAGGAAAGTAGAAATAAAAGCAATATGGACATGTTATAGATTCTGTTTGAAAATGGTACCTTGCATGCACTGATAGCAAACGAATAATATATCCTGCCTCCCCCCCCCCCAGGGGTTTAAAAATCTGTTAAAAGCCACTCGCCCTGCAGGGCTACCAGCTGACAAAATCAAGTCGCCCTTAGTTTGTACTTTGTTACTTCGTAGTCGCCCTAAGTTTCACAGTCACCCATACCAAGACATGATTTTTCTCCAAATATATTTTGAATATCAACGTTTATTGATATGTTTAGGGAAAATAAAAGCTGTCAATGAAAATATTACCCCCACGAGCGCACAAATCGACACAGCCTAATCACCTCTCTCCCAGACAAGAACCTGATTCAAAATAAGGGTGCTGATCTTAAAAGGGGTCACCTATTAGCCCGGAGCATTTGAGTCACCAATTCGAGTGGGCGAGTAAAATTTTACACCCCCCCCCCCCCCCCGGTTAAATTTTTCGATCTTTTGTAGTTTCACTATTACCATTGTTTATTGTAGTCATTCAGTAGATAATAATATTTTTCTTTGTCTTTCAGGTTTGCTCGGTTCACTTTGTTGATGGACGTCCAACCAAGGAAAATCCCATACCAATATTAAACATGGGTTATACAGTCCAAGACATGACTACACCTGCAAGAAGGCCACCATTGGTGAGGAAGTCATTGAACATGAATACTCATAGATCAGCTTCAGAGAGCAAACAGTTGTCAACTCTTGAAACATCCTGTACTTCTGACATTCTAACAGCAACCCCATTACCAGCATCTGTATTTAATTCAAATGTCAGCCAGGAATGTTCTTCTGTGTGTTGTACCCTTAATCCTGGTCAGTGTTACAACAAGCCAAAGATGGTAGATTCAAGCACCCAGACAATTGACATCGTTGCTTTAGACCACAAGTATGGATATACTAAAAAGACAAGGAATGCTTCATGCCAACAAACCAGCTGAATTTTCTATTGACAATGTCACTAATGACTCGGATGCAAGGTTTTACACTGGTCTCAGTTTGACAGTACTATTAACATTAATTTAAATGTAACACTGATCTACATTATTGATTAACATGTGTACATTAATATTAATAAACATATTTCCCTGTCAGTGTTACTTTACTTTTAGACCCTACGATATACTGTAATACTGTAAAATATTTGTATCATGTGAGGATTTATTCTGTAAATTTTATGAGTTTGACACTATAATACTACAAGTAATTGGGTAATGGGCTACTATATGTATTTTATAAATGCATGTATATATTAGTGCTAGTAAGAATGAACAAAAACAACAATTTTAAAATCTCACAAAGTACAAGACTTTTACAGCAAATATATACAGTCTTAGTTTCAAGATTAACATCATTTGCAACATATTTTATTCAAATAATGTAAGCAACACAATAATTTTCTTAATTTTAATTTTTTATCAAATCATCATAATTGCACATAACAAATATTACAAATCTTATAAATTATACTAGTTGAAGTGTTAGTGGAGATAAATAAATAAAAAAATCAAATGAGAAGCGAGTAAAAGTGAACAAAATAACTTTGGTTATATAAATCATTTCCTATATTCAATATAAGTAAACAGAAGTATATCAATATTCTGATGCCTGACGTTATTATTTAAAATAGTTTTTAATCTTAAATGAATAATTGAACAGTCTAAAAAATTGTTCGAATCATCTGCCTTACAGATGAGTTTCATTTCAATAGACTGATTTATTTTGAAGAAGTGTTGTGTTCCATCCTTACAGTAATATATATCACCAAGCCATCCACTGTCCACATAGTTTTTCCCATACAAAGATCTAAATGCTTTCATTTGTCTTCCATCATAGGCTTTTTTATGTATCATATAGTCCACAAGGTCTTCATATTCTAACCGTGGCCATTGATTTGGACTGTTCTTAGACCAGCTGGCATCATCTGGGGGTAATCCTAGAAAATAAATAAAACACCATAAACAATATACTTAATCTAGGTGGTCACTAAAAAGGTATTTCAACAGTAGGCCCTTTAATAAAAAATGTCAATTACGTCAATAAGTAATGTATTCACCGAATCAAATATCCAAACTAGATTCTATCCTTACACAAAACGATGAAAAAGTCACTCGACAGTCGGTTGTTTATGTTTACATGTACATTGATCTTTTGACTTGTCAGCTGTCTAACGAGCGAATTCAGTAAACACATGCCACGAACATATTACAAGGGAGTTCAAACATCGTATTCCGTGAACATACAAAATTTAACTTACGAATTTCAGCGAGTTTTTCCATAATATTCTGAGAATCTTTTCAGCCAATTGACTTTCTGAAGTTTTATCTATTCTTCAGTACCGTAATGGCGGACAGGTCACATGACTAACAAAATGGCGGCCGTCAATTTGTCGATTCTGGAATCGTCTATATAAACTCGTGGAATGGAAGACGCAATGTATTCATTTCAAACACTAAAATATTTAAGCAATTATTTTCTTTATCAGAAAATGCAATTATAAAATGTCTAAATTTTAAGTGTTTTTTTCCCAATTGTTCTGCTAAGATAGAAACCAGCTCTGTTTCTTTCAGATACAAGGCGCCATCATGGTGGCCTCGCTGTTCCAGGTTCTGATCGGATTCTCGGGCCTCATGGGGTTCGTACTCAGGTTCATCGGGCCCCTGGCCATTACCCCGACCATCGCGCTCATCGGCTTCGCCCTTTTCAAGGAGGCTGCGAACAAGGCGTCCGCGCAATGGTACATCGCCTTCATGTAAGTAGTTAGATGACGTCAGCAGTGACGTCAGGTTATTTGTAGTATATGGTTTTGAAGTAGCATTGTGTTGTGGAAACACGAGTAAATAAAATTCATCTATCAGGAAGCAGGAGACGAGGCATCTGCGCAATGGCGCATTGCCTTCATGTAAGTTGTCCGATGACGTCATCAGTGACGCCGTGTTATTTGTAGTTAGGTCAAGGCAGTGTGTTAAAGAAACAGGAGTGGATCTAAAATAAATTTCATGAGTGATCTCTAAGGATGCCGCGGACAAGCATCCGCGCAATGGCACATTGCCTTTATAAGTTGTCCGTTGACGTCATCAATAACGTCATATACGAGTGTTCGTTGTTGTAAAGTGGCTAAACATTTGTGTAAGAAAGTAAATCATAGCTTTATTATTATTGTTGCCAGTGACAATACATGTTGAATGCACGTTTTAAAAGATCATTAAGATGTTAAATTAAAATACAAATTTTTATTTTGCTTTATTGACATGTTGCGTGCGTGCATAAAATCTGGCTGCGGTGGCCTAACCATCAGAACATAATGTTGACACACATGCAGACTAAAACAAAATTGTCTAGTAAACAAATATATTCTATATTTGTCGGTTAATTATTGATTATTATCAATCATCGGGAGTGATCTAGTGATCAATGGGGCTTAGTGGAGGGTCGTGCATTTTGCCTGTGATGAACAGCAATCAAAAGTATGTGTGAAATCATGCAAGAATATTTAGTTACCAATATCGAATAAATCATTCTTAAACGAGTGTGAGGTCAAGAAAATACAACTGAGGCACGTCGTGGAAAAACCGGGTTTAATGCATGTGAGTAGTTGTCGTCCCGGATTATGCAGTCCGCACAGGCTAATCCGGGACGACACTTTTCGCCTACAGTGGATTTATGTTTAGAAGAGACTTCCTTGAAACAGAAAATACCATAAAAGCGGAAAGTGTCGTCCCGGATCAGCCTGTGCGGAGTCCGCACAGGCTAATCCGGGGCGACACTTTACGCACATGCATTAAGCCCGGTTTTCCCACGGCTTCTTATCACCACAAAATCTGATTTTAGTTTTGTAATATTCGGTTATGTGTGTGCACAATTTGTTATATATCTATATAAATCTAACACCGTATATTTGGTAGTATTATCTTTAAAAAAAAACATTTTAACTTAAAAGTCTACATTATCATTTCTTATTTCTTATGTGTAATGACATGTGTTTTCTTTTGCATTCACGATACTATTGTTGGTCTTCTTTAGATGCTTAATGAAACTCGTCCCTTGCAACCCCGAGGGGGCTATCAACCTTGATTACACCTATGCTGATGAGACCTTCTGGTTTTCCAGGGACGTGTTTAATAGTAATTATATGATCTTTGGTCACGTAATTTCTCCATCATGCATTTAATCGACCGGGTAACTACCGTTTGCTGAGTTTAATTTAATTTTTAATTTTCTTTTTTCATTTCCAGGACGATGTTTTTGATAGCGTTGTTTTCCCAGTACCTTCGGAACATCAAGATACCTTGCCTCGTGGTCGAGAGGGGTAAAGGTTGCACCACCACGCGCATGCCCATATTCAGTCTGTTTCCGGTAGGTCAATGAATATAAGTAAAATAAGTTAACATAAGATTTTTTATTAAATCAGTACTTCAGTCGATTTATTTAGACAATATTTATTTCTCACATACGACTATATTGAATAAAAGATGGCTTAAATGCGCGACCGAATATTTGCTCTGACACACGCCACTTTATTTGGAAAGATACATGTAAGTCCACTTGAAAATCCTTACATCAAGAGACCACTGCATGCATCGTAAGTAAATAACAAGGCGCTAGTTAAATTATACCAATCTGTTGAATTGTGAAAATAACTTTTCACGGGTCATATAGTCATCAGTGACAGTTGCAAATGTATTATGTACACGTAAGAGTACGGTGGCATAGACGTGACATCTGAGAAAACAAAATTATGAAGTGGCCACGATTAAGAAAGTCGTGGCCACGACTTAGTATCTCGTGGCCACGAGTTAGTAAGTCGTGGCCACGCGTTAGGTAAGTCGTGGCCACTATATACTAAGTCGTGGCCACGACATATTATTCGACGCCACGATATACTTAGTCGTGGCCACGACTTAATAACTCGTGTCCATGAGATAAGTTATTTTTCTCACACGTCACGTCTGTGCCACCGTATAAGAGTAATGTTGCTGCCGCTATTTTAATGCATGAATACACCCTGCATGCATTTCGCCACATATTATTTAAACACCATCAGTTATTATAATTGGTTGAGTTTCCATTTATCGCTTTCCAGTAAAATTATTGAACGGATCACTATCTAAACCTAAAAATGATTCATATAATTTGGATACGTTCTTGGCAATCATAACATGACGTACCCAGTTTCTGTAAGTCCAAAATATTTTCGCGCCAAATGCCTCTACAATGTCGCGTGGTTTCAGGTGCTCCTCGCCATGATCGTGTCATGGATCGTGTGCGTCATTCTGACGGCCGCAGGCGTGTTCCCGGAAGAGGAGGGCAAGTGGGGGTACAACGCGCGCACCGACATCAAGGCCGCCGTCCTTTATGAGTCGGACTGGTTCCGGTTTCCGTATCCAGGTATTTGATCTTGGGTTGGATTGTTTGGCTTGTTTATGGCGAGTAATAATCATTAAACGTTTTGCTCTACAAAATCTTTGTTATTAGTCTCCTACCGGTGTTTCACCGGAAGGGACTATAGGTTTGCCCTCCGTCCGTCCGTCCGTCCATCTGTTCTCCGTCAGTCCATCCATCCGCAAAATATTGTTCCTGCGATAACTGAAAAAGTACTGAAGATACTTCGATGAAACTTGGTATACATATAAACGGCAATGTGATTATTATGCACGACCTTTTATTTTTTACCAGAGGTCAAAGATCACGTGACTGTTACTAAAAATAGAAATAAACTAAAACAAAGTCCGTCCGTCCGCAAAATATTGTTCCTGCGATAACTCAAAAAGTACTGAAGATACTTCGATGAAACTTGGTATACATATAAATGTTAATGTGAGTATTATGCAGGACCTTTTATTTTTCACCAGAGGTCAAAGGTCACGTGACTGTTACTAAAAATATAAATAAACTAAATAATGTTATAATTAAAAAAGTACATAAGATATGACCATGAAACTTGGTATAAAGATTGAACTATAGGTTTGCCATCCGTCTGTGTGTCTCTCTGTCTGTTCGTCCGTATGTTTGTCCATCCGTCTGTCTGTCCGTCCCAAAACCTGGTTCCTGTAATAACTCAAAAAGTACTGAACTTATTTCGATGAAACTGGGTATACTTATAAACGGCAATGTGGCAATGTGAGGATTATGCACGACCTTTTTTTTCACCAGAGGTCAAAGGTCACGTGACTGTTACTTAAAAAATAAACTTAATACCGTAATAATTCGAAAAGAACATAACATATGATCATGAAACTTGGTACACATAATGGACTATATGATTGCCCTCTGTCAGTTTAGTAACTAAAAAAGTAACTCGAATGTCTGGTCAATGTTACTTAAATAGAAAAAAACAACAACTTAATACTGCAGTGACAAATGGGATTTGAATATGATACTTTGTACATCTGCAGATAAAGGGCGATTTGATGGTATTGCAC
>JAPFQT010000568.1:0-22500 GCA_027627225.1 Congeria kusceri | reverse complement strand
TTGCTCTAAAATAATATTCTTTTATGAATTCTGTTTTCAAAGCAACTTCTATTGACTTCTATTGACAAAACTCCCACTTTTGTTTCTTTAAGGCTCATTTTCTAGTGTTGAAAATAAACACGGTGATCCGAAGTTGCTTGGTGAAAATCGTAGACCAGGAACCGTGACCTGCTTATTTCACATTTGACTATTGTTCTTATTTAATTTTCCATATTAAGCAGCTCGTTGTCTGTTGTCAATACAAAGTTTCAATTTCTTCAAATACTCATTTGTATTTCTAAAAATAGTTCTGAAACTGAGGCCCTGCGTGCACGTGGGACAAATAATTCGGGTTTTGAGTAGCAATACATTTGCGCTCTTAATATGCAGTTCTTTCCGCATTTTATTGTATGTAATGCTAATAAATAATGGTTATTTTTATGCTGCACATGTTCCCATAGACATAATATTAAAACACGATAATTTAATTTTATCATGGACACCATGCGGGGCCTTAAAATTGCGCATGCGCAGTATGAAATAGATTCCCCGCATGCAGCATGTTTGCATTTAGGGGTTAGGTACAAAATAATTGGATACAACATTCATTTATGCACAAATCAAGATGAAAACTCTTCAGCGTTGTTAAGGGAAAGTATCTGATTGATCGATATCAACAAAATAGAAATCGCCGGTAAAAAACGCTTATTCGGACGGGGTGGCGGATTTAGGCAAGTGGCGGATTTAGGCACTGCGCCAGTACTAGGTACATTCACGTATTGTTGGACAAACGGTTTATTGCAAAACCGGCCCAAGTCAAATCGGACAAACTACTTACCTTCAAATGTCAAAAATATGTAACGTACGAAAATGTACAGCTTGGACGCAGATAAGAGATACAAAATGAAACATATCGTACATAAGTTATAAATATTTTCTTTTTCAGGAAGTGATGTAGCGGATCAAATAATCTCCGTACTGCTAGGTACCAGCATGTTTGTAGGGGGTATGACGGGATTTATTCTCGACAACACCATTCCAGGTAAAACAAAACCGTCAGATTTCACTGCATTACATAGTTTCTCACTACATATATGATTAAACGTGAAATAATTGTTGTCATGTTGTATTTGTATATATTTAATATCCGTCCTTTGTCTTATAGAACAAAATAATCGGGAAAAAGGTTTATTTAATTCGGGAAAACTACATACATGTAGGCAGATTTAGAGGAGGCGACCCCCCACCCCGTAAAATTGTCTTTGATTCTATTTTAAAATCTCACACAAACTTGGAATTACGAGTACTTAGACATTGTTTTAAAGCAAAGAATGATGCACAGACAGAACAGAACATAACAGACAGTTTATTGATAGAACTTGAACAATTACAGTTCATCGTTACATATACAAAATAATAATAAATAGGCACATGCATAGCAATGCGAAAGTGAACATTACGCAAGTTGTTATATACAGGCCATTTTGAAATTAAACGCGTGCCTTTAAAGCATCAAATCTCATTTTAAATGCATGTTTACAGTATAACGCAAGTTTCAAAAGAACTTTAGAATGCGTACTTGTTAATAAACGTATAAACTTATGCATGCTAGGTCGGTTACAGACACCAAGTATACACACGTCTTAAATTTCTTCAAAAAGCACACAATAGTATCGATCAATTCAACTGTCATTGATATGCAAAATATACTACACATGTATTTAGCTATGTATAGATTGGCAGGTACGGAAGTTTTGTGCCCCCTCCCTCTAATTCCAGTATTTGAAGTATAAATTTCACGGCGTTAAGAATGGAGACACAGTAAAACCGTTTTCCGACAATCTCTATGCAAACGTATACGATATCATATGACTGCTGTTTATAATGTTTACAATTTTCTGTGCAATAGGTTCAGACGAGGAGAGAGGAATCATCAAATGGCGCCAACATGGCGGCGATGAAGGTTCTGACCAATCAGCGTTGAGGACATATGACCTTCCAATTATACAGAAATATTTGGATAGAGTCGAATTTTTCCGTTATCTGCCATTTTGTCCCAGATTTTCCGTGAAGTGCAGGAGGCAAGAAGGCGATGAGGAAATTGACATGGCTTCGTCTGTGAGAATTGAAAATGGCGCCAAAATCGAAGAATTACCGGTGACAAACGAATCTCACCGATTGTAGTCGTGTTTTTATATATCGAGGGTTGAGCGTGAAACTATTGTATCTGATACGGAAATGTTAAGCTGTTTACAACAGTTTCACCGTCATCCCTGGATATTTTCATATCATTCAAATCGTACTCTACAATAGATACTGTGTATATATTATACAAATGTATGTATTTATTTGCGCGTATGTGTTTTAAACCACCTAGTTACTGCCCGTTTAAAGGTGCATATCGACACATGGGGGACAATAACATTTGGAAAAAACATTCAGTTACAGTGAAACTTTGTTTAAACACAATTATCAATAATTAAGTTCAGGCACTTGCCAAATATGTAGTTTTTATTATGAAAATAATTGTCCCCGAGGACTTTTACGCAAGCTGGAGAAAGTCAGTAGGAAAAGCAAAATCTATACAAGACTGTAATGCGCACGTGTTTTTGGAACACGTCCGACATTGATAAAAGCTGAAAAACGCAGGCGAATTTTCATTGAAGTGATCAATTTTGGAGTGGTGAGTTTTAATTGTACAAAAATCGTGTATCCAAAACACGTTTGTATTTGTCCTATATATTGACTACATCAATATAATTGTTGCTACTCGAATATTTGTATATACATGAAAATTTACTTTGTTTTAAATACATATAGATGGTTGATCGTATCTGTCATAGAAATGTTCAGCGGATACAACAGTTTCACTCACAACCATCGATATCTCTATTGCTCTGATATACTGCCGAAATGTCCCCATTAGGCCATCCTTAAAAAATGTTTGTTTGCGGTAACCCGACCGACTCACGTCATTGGGCCCGACTCATAAGTTTTTATTGGCTTCCGTAAAGCAAATTTTTTTTTCTGTTCGAAAACGTTAGTTATATTTTTATCATATTTTGTTCGTAATTAATTCATCGCGTTTTTTTGTCAGCTAAACACTGCATTCTAATAACCTTGCGATAATATTTCCAATTGGAACGAACAGTATGCCACTGAAATACACTAAGCAGTGTGATTTGCTCTTGTATTTTGTGTGAAGACAATTTGCTCTGTGTTTAAGAGTCGTCTTCATTTGTTCCCACCAAAAAAAAATCGACCTACCTACCCAAGAAAATTCTGGGTCGCGTTACCGCAAACAAACAATTTGTTAAGGATGGCCTTAGCAATTTTTAGAAGATGAAGGCCCAAGATAGCTTACATGTACATTTGCTTTATTTTATAAATGAAAATCATCAACCAGCCATTGTTTTGTACAGTTTGCAAGTTACGATGTTTCTTATGTTACTTCTTCAAAATTATGCAACTGAAGATTAACATAAGATATAATTATGTATATTATGTATATTATTATTTTTATCTGGAATTTGTATGCTTAATGTTGGAGCAGTTATTATAAAGTAGATTCATTGTCATAATTATAAGTAATATTTACAAAATGAAAATTAATAAAATTAAATATGAATGTATATTTATTGGCACTGTAAGTGTTTTTTAACATAATGTTTTGTTTAATTACTGAGCCGGGCCCGGCTAGCTCAGTTGGTAGAGCGCTGGACTGTCAATCCGGGGATCGTGAGTCCGGTCACATAACCTGGGTTGGGATTGGTCATGAAATAATGTATACGGCTATTCTCCCCCTACCTCTCATGCAAGTAGGGCAGTTGTCAGTTACTGGCATAGGTATGCGCAGTAGGTACTGGTAAACCGCTTCGATTGGCTAAGCTTGCCCAAGAAAAGTGTGAGTAGGTTAACTGACCGCCCTGATATGACTGAAATACTGTTAAAAACGGCGAAAAATCCAAATAAACGAACATTCACAATTGGTTAATTACTAGCATCTTTTTAAAAACAACTATTGTATAAATACAATCAGTGGTATTCGTCAAACCATGGATCACATGTTTCAAAACATCGAATAGAAATACATGAATACATTTTTTACATTACTACCGCAGATCACAGGGTGCAAGATACAACCGCCACCGGGACTAGGTTTCGTGCGGGTTTTGGAACTGTAACGGTTTCAACAAAGATGAGGGATCCGATAATTATCACTTGAGATCGAGTATCTTAAAACACTTAAATCTGGATATAATAGGATTAGCTGAGACACATTTAATGCGCCATGAGGTGTTAAACATAACCGGCTACACATGGATGGGAAATAATAGACAGAATATTCATATTAATGCCCCTAAGGGAAGTGGGGCTGTCGGTGTTTTAATACGTAATGCAAAGTATGATGATTTTTTATTGAAAAGCTTAGCTGCGAAACAGAAGGTATTTTCTGGATTAAAATGACTGAAAAGAAAACAGCAGAAGCCCTTGTAATATGCATATGCTACTTACCACCAGCAAACTCATCTAGGCCGATAAATGTGAACGAATACTTAGATACCTTAATGTCACAGTTGTATCAGTACCAAACGGAAGGACTTGTCACAGTTGTCGGTGACTTCAATATCCGTGTTGGAGACAATGACGATTTCATACGCGATGTTGATGATCTGATAACGCGGGAAGTAATTTGACTACAAGACAAACCAACATTGTGATACGTTTATTGTCGTTTTATTAAGTACGAATTTGAGCATCTTAAATGGACGTACCTAATCGGAAATGACTAGACAAGTGTATCTATTCGAGGTTGTTCCGTTATTGACTACTGTTTGGTACCGTATGAGCAACTGAACAGATATAACGCATTTAACGTGATCAGAGCCTCACAATTAATAACGAAAGCTGTTGATATTGAATCTATGGACCGCACTTCAATATCGGTCTTTTACGTATGTATAGGTTAACGTGATTTAAAGTGCATTTAGAATAAAGACACTGGTATTATCGTTAGTGGCTCGGAACTACCCACTCAATTGTATGAACAAATATTAACCAAGAAATGTCTTTAAAAAAGACAATCGGCGTTGAAATTAATATTGAGATGTCATTTAAAAATCACCTAAACAAACGGCCAAAATGATCGGTTACGTGACTTCTCAGACCCCAGATATTTTGGTCCCCACCAATATTAGGAGACTTATTGGACGCCAGATTTTTCACCTTTAAACGGGACTCAACAGTTAATTTGAGATAAATTTATTGATTTAAAAATTAAATAAAATTATCATTAATATCTATACTGTGAATAAACCAATCATACAGCTCCATGTTTCCACCAGTGATATATGAATAACCAAAATAATTTAGGTTAACATAATTGTTATCTGAATTTGTCAATCCGATTTAACAAATTAACAATGTAAGAAAATAATTTCGGGAATGAATTAAAATTATTATGTGTCAGATGAGTCTATATACTTATTTATAGTACCGGTAATATATCATTCATGTAAGTTATCTAATATAATAACGATTTGAAGTCAAATAAGCATTTATGCTGTGTATCCCAATAAAAAGCAATAGTCACGGAACATTCAGCGATTTTTGAAATGTTAAGACTTTATTTTTGATAACGCAAACATAACAATTCATTAGACTATGACGATTTTAAATTATATCAGTAGAAATATGATATTTCAAGGGTTCCTGTGTATAATTAGTACTGCAAATTGTGTATTTATGCTACGCGAATAACAATTCGAAGTATTCCGATTCTTCTTTCATAATATTTTATCTATTGAAAATGTAGCTTCTTTTTGCATATTAAATAATATCTACTGGAGAAGTTGATAGAAAACATGCAATTATAAATAATCGTTAATAAATCGTAACCACAATTTTAAATCAAATTTCACAGTAAGTTTATAAATATAAATTTTCCAGTTATTTAAATTTTTAGGTTTATGATTCTCTGAACGCTATTATTGATGCATGTACGAGTATATTAACACAGCTATACACTGTTTCTAGCTACGCGCGCTTTTTTTAGAATGACACTACTGTTTCTGGAATGTGAAGAACTGGCTAGAATCACTGGGCTACATGGAAAGGCAACTCTGTGAATGAGATTTATGAATGGGAACATTGCATAATTGCTATTTATAGAGCGTAGCGCTTATATAAATGTAGGCTAGACAAAATAGCTATTTCGTTACGTGAATGAATATAGCATTCTGTTTATGGCATACAATGAGAAAATACGTCTAATAATTAGCCTCAGTTCTAGAGTATATGTCGAACATATGTTTATAACTTCATTTTAACCGCTTATGTAAACAATTATGTAAATTTTTAATCCTCAAAAGTATGCAACAGCTATTGGTATACGTTAAACTATAGTTTGAAGTTTGCATTCCCTAAAATTACAAAAGTTGCCCAATTCTATTGGCATTCAATTTTCCCGCTGCATAATTATCGCAAGAAATCTAGGTCAAAAGTGATCTTAGACAGCTACGCCGAAAAAAACTTATTTATATATATTGGACAGCACAGCATGTTGTGCTAGCATGGAATGGCAATACGAGTTCATGCCTCGCATAGGGATTATTACGGTCACGTGACCACAACCCTGTTCAACCGTTCAAAGATGTATTTCTTTAACTGGGTAACTGGGACCATATTCCTCATAAGAAAATGTTACACTGGTAACTAAAACCATTGATTTATTGATTTTTTTTTATACAGCACATGAATTGCTTTTCGCTAAAAACGAATGAAATTCTTACAGCTACTCATGGACATAAATGTAAATAATATGGCGATATACTTCATGTTACCACTAAAGCGCAGCGGAAATCGAAAGTGAAACGTCAATACGGCGGATACAAATTTGCGCCAATATGGCATAATCGAAAGTAAAAGCGGAGTTTTAAAAAGTATAACTTCGTGAATGCTGCAGGCACATGGACTAAGCATTATCTGAAAATTGCAGTTTTATTGTATTCAGGTAAGCTTTCGATTCCTACATTATATTGTTTATATCTGGATCAACAGTCACGTAAGTGCATATGTATTTTTGTATTACAAGGACTTGTTCACAGATATTTGTATTTTTGAAATATGCCAGTGAACGCCTAAACAGGAAAAAGCATCGGAACTAACGAGCTCAAGTATAATAAGAAAATCATAAACAGAAGAAAAAAACGTCTCAACCGGGGCTCGAACCTACGAAATCCGGATGAAGAGTCTGATGCGCTAACCACGCAGCCAGATCTCGATTTAGATTTGTCCCTTTAAGTTTTACTTTATGTAAGTGTGTCACGTATTTAAAAAAAATATTCAACGAAAATAACAGATACACTCCAAATTATTTAATCGTTTCGCGATACAATAAAATAATTTTACCATTTTCATTTGAAGATTTCTCATGAACCAAACGTTTTTTCCAATATATTTCTATGTCAGTAGTGATATTTCGCTCCATTATATACTATAATTTTTTATTTTTGGAGCCTGTGACAAGAATAGAAAAAAAGTAGACATCGAAATAATGGCGTACAACAATAAGGAGTCGTGTGTTTTTCGCTAGGTAAACAAGCATGCACACTATTTTATTGTATAATTAACAATAACGTATCTACATATTAAATAACCTTCTTTCACGCATGACTTAGTGAGGAAGTTAAATGCTAAAACCATTTCCTTATCAAGATGAACTTCATTATTGAGACTAACCAAAGAACACAATTGGCTTTGTCTTCATTTAAAAAGACACGTCAGTTAACTAAAGAAAAACAAAGGACAGGTTTAAAAATAGTTGCGTTGTGTTTTCCCAGCCATATCAGATGTTTCTATTTATTATTTAAAGGGACTTGTTCACACATTTTTGCATTTTTAAAGTATGCCATTAAATGTCTTAACTTGACAGATTTAAACATCGAAACTAAAGAGCTCCAGTATTATGAAAATAAAATGATTTTTAAAAAAGAACAGAAAAAGTTACTCCGACCGGGATTCGAATCTGGACTCCCAATTAAATGGCTATCGGATTAACCACTTGGCCATTCCGATTTCTATACTTGTCTCTGAATTGTTTACTTTATGTAAGTGATCCACGTATTGTCAATTATTTTAACGAAAACAACAGAAACACTCCAATTTTAACGGATGATTACTCATAAACGAAACGGTATTTACAGTATATTTCTATGTACATAGTGTTAGTTCGCTCCCTTGTGTACACTGTTCTTTTTTTTTTAATCTGTGACTAAAGGCTTGGACAATGTAAATTCGTCAGTCCCTGTGAGCAGGTCCCTTTAAAACCACAAAACGACATAAGTTTTTAAATAATTTAAAATGGGATCCTGCAATTACGAGAAATTCGTTAAAGACGGTTTTCCCATAATCGAGTATTGTTTTATTGTTAAAAACTCTTCAAATCCGTTAGTTTAAACCCATTTTCTTCTAATTAAGTACATTTTGCAGTAACATACTGGGCCTTTAAAATTGCTAACATTATCTCCTTGGAAATTTTATTGATAAATGGACTTGTTAATAGATTTAAGTGACTTATAAAATTCGATGACATTTCTAACTGCATGACCACGGGACCTAGACTAAACAGTTTAATCAGCAATAGAGCAAAAGCAAGAAAACTGGCATGTATATATTTCCGTTTGCATTAGATAATTAGCTTGAACAATATTTGTCGGTACTTACAAATTAATTTTTATTATGATGTCGTTTAATATAGAATAATAAGCCAAAGTATCAAGTTTAAAGGTGAGAAATTGAACTTCATACAAACAAATGTTTCCTTTTTAGCAAAAAATGCACATGCTTTTAGTTTCTTTTTTCGCCAACAGTCTTCCTACGCTATCAGCGTTTTGATTATGCACAATGGCGAGCTGAATATAGAACACTTTACAAAAAGAGCAACACTTATTTAAAACATATTTTACTTACGACACGGGGTCTGTTTTTATATATATTTGCCATTGAAATATTACAAGATCAAAGAGGGGAAACTCACCAGTATCAACGCAGATTCAACTTTCAGCACGCCCCTGTGTCATATTTTACCTTTAAAAGCACATTTTCAGAAAATGCTTTCAAAAATAGTTTCCATGTAATAAAATTAATACTTTGTTGTTTGGTTTCCCAAAAACGAGATTCCTTTCTGTTTATTAAGAAAATAGAGATGGAACGAAGATGACGTGTGTTTGTAGGTGTTTATTTATTTATTTGATTGTTTATTCTTAGTATGTATTACCTGTTTAAAGTTGTATACAGATATACATGTTTTAATTTTATATTGATTTTTGTCTTAATTAAAAAATGTCACTTATTTATGAACAGAATATTTGATGAAATTGATATAGCGTTTGATAATACTTTTGAGATTTTTTTATACTGAGTGCCATTCTGCACCTTCTTCATACCTCTTTCGGAATTGTTGTGGTAAATAAATATTACTTCAAATAAATTAATGTTTGAAAAGTAGTGAAATGTAAATATTGCAAAGTAAAGGTAAACGTGTGTACGATTTGAAATGGGTGCAGTTGATTATTTTATTTTAATAATGGCGGCAATTCACGGCGATGTCAGATCTATATATAGACATGTGCGGCGGAAAAACAGTTACATTTCATGCGGGATCCCAAAATGGAAATCCAAAATGAAATTCCCCAAAAATGTATCTTGCACATTTACACAACCTAAAGACATTCTTAGCAGCTATTTTACTGATTTCAGGATGTTTTGGATACTGGTGGTAAATTTTGCTGTGGTATCTTCCAAAACTATTATATTGGAGGTAAGATTATATTATATTATATTATATTATATTATATTATATTATATTATATTATATTATATTATATTATATTATATTATATTATTGTTAGGATCTGGAGACATCGTATAACAGGTCACGTTCAAATGACCTTGCGAACAATAAAATATCAACCCTGCTGCGCCCAATGAAATTGCTTGTTTAGCCCAGTTTTTGAAAAGTGATCATTTACAGTTAATTTTCACGGGGATAACAATCGATATAGTGATACCTTAGGCGAGTAAACATCCAAAGTCCACTTCAATTTCGTGCTTAGTATTTGTGGTTAATATATAAAGTTATACAACAACATTTTGAAGGGCTCTGAAAAGGTTATCTGAACGTGACCCCTAATGCGAAGTCATCAGATCCAGTCAGCGGATAATATAGCAGCGTCAGACTAAAGATGATTTTAATGAGATTGGGAACTTTGTTAGTAAGCGGGCCTTACGATCTTTTTTATCACATGCTTTTAAACGAAATAAAACCCTTCTAATTTTACCAAAAAATGTTGGTAAATCCTAAAAATTGTGAACCGACGTGACGTCATTTCATGTTGACGACGTCATTACACAAAAATAACGTCATGCCATTGGTCAGTCAAAGAAATTGAAGCCAATGAAAACGCTCAAAATGTTATCTTACACATGTGTAAGATACACATATTCGTAATAAATGTATTACACGGAAAACAAGGTAGAGCATGTGATGAAACACACTATAAGGTATTTAACACGGTTCTGTACAATACGGTTATAATATTTTATATTTTATTATATACCTAGAGATAATCTGACTCTAATACCGGTGTATTTTCAGTAAAAAATGCAATAGGCTAGATATAATTCCCATATTTCACACTATGAAATAATTTACCGTATCCAACGCCTGAACTACTTTTACGTTCGTTGAGTATCGTAAATTTCCGTAACGTTCCCAGCGACATTGGGAAACACCCAGGTCTATTTATAGACATGACGCCGCCGTTACAACATGTTGATTGGAATAAAATGACGTCATTTATGTACATGACATGTATTCATGCCCATTCTTTAACACTGTGGTTTGGTGTTCTGGTGTGTTATATCGCTCTCGTTGATTTTGAAAATGTGTGTTCCACTCGACCTGCGGGCTGGTGAAATACAGCTTTACACAATCAACTCCAAACTCCTCGCAGCGGTTACCTCCCCTATCGGTTAACGGTAGAAGAAAAATCACAAGAAAAATCCTTCCAGATCTAAAAGGATTACGTGTTAGTAAATTTTACTTATTTAATGCAACTCAGTGCAAGTTTCTACATAAGTGAACTTTTATATATCGTTTGCAGTCAATAATGAAATCAGAAAAAGAAAATAACTAATTAAAACCATAAATAATATCTAGAAGATTTAAATCGATCACTATCACGTGGTTTGTTTTTACGGCAGGGATTTGATTAGAGCTATGCTCGGAACCAGTCAAATCCCTGCGCGGAGGTTGAATCAACTCGAGTGATTAAAGCCACCGAAACACCACAATCATGCAATATTTCCTATATATTTTATTACGGTACGGTACTGTAAGGTACGGTGCGGACGGTATGATATGGACGGCATGGCTTGGTTTGTTTTGGTTTGGTATTTACCGTTCCAGTATAATACTCATACAAAATATTAAATTTTACAGGTGTATATTCTATCAATAGTGATATAAAATAGAGTTTACTATGTACATGTATATAATGCAATAAATAAAAAAATTTCCATGTCGTGCAATATTCAGCCAGTGGAGAGTAATGTAATACAATGCCATGCATCATAATAACAATATATAGTAATATTTAGATCATTATAATTATTAAATAAAACAACATTAAGGACCTAAAATGTTGTAAAACAAAGGTATCGCACAATGTTATTCTTGTCGATAAAAATACCTGCAAGAAATGTCATTTATTTTCGGTGATTACAAAAGGAATAAGAGAATGATTTGAGAATGATTTTGAGAACCTGTTTGCAAAGTGCATTCTCATAATGTACTATCGTCGTTTTTTCAGCCGATATAATTCCAAGTATACATAACTTACGATACCTTAAACCAACCGCCTTGGGCATTTTCTCTCTATCATGTAACAGTATTTTACAATACCCGAAAATACATGTTTGTTTTAAACCACAGAAAATCCAGTAGGAAATATTTAGTTAATTTCTATTTTTAACATGACTGCTTATTTGTACTTATTTTGAAATATAATGAGCCGGTATGGTGAAAAATCCTGACTGTCAAGCAAATTATAACTCTTTATTATATCCGCCTTACTCGAAGTAGAGATATATATTGTATACATCAAGTTCAGGCATGAAACATGATTATATTGTTCAATCAAGGCGCTGAACGCATTAAAATTGTTTTCTATTGCGCAAAACCGATAGTATTTTCAACTTGTGTTATAACTAACTTAAACAGTAGATTCTTTCGGCGACATAGAGGATACATGAGAAATATTTTATTTATCACGTGCGTACGTAATAACCAATAAGAACAAGTGAATTATCTGCCATGTTTTCAATATGGAGGGAATACACAATTAAAATTTAGTTATTACGTGCGCACGTGATAGTTATTACGTGCGCACGTGATAAATAAAATATTGTTCATATCCCCTCTATGCCGCCGTAGATTCTGACAAGCAAACGTTTATTATGCTCCCCGAATTTTTTTCGGTTGAGCATGATATAGTCGCCGCTTTGTCCGTCCGTCCGTCCTTCCGTGCCGTTTACCTGTCCAGATTATTTATCAGCAGCAACTGACCAGAATTCAATGAAACTTCACGGGAAGCTTCATTACCAAGAGGAGGTGTGCACTGCACCAGGACGTTCCGCCTCAGAGTTACGGGGCTTTGAAGATTTCTGAAATAAGCATTTAGTGCACAATTCTTGTTCGGTCTATTTCTACGCAACTACTGGCCAGAATTAAATGAAACATTATAGAAAGCTTCATTACCTAGAAGGGGTGTGCACTGAACCAGGGCGTTCCGCTTCAATGATTTTTCTTAGAGTTATGGGACTTTGAAGATTTCTGAAATAAGCATTTAGTGCACAATCTTGTCCGGTCAATTTAAACGCAACTACTGGCCAGAATTAAATCAAACATTATAGAAAGCTTCATTACCTAGAAGGGGTGTGCACTGAACCAGGACCTTCTACTTCAATGATTTTTTTTGAGTTATAGGACTTTAAAGATTTATGAAATAAGTGTTTAGTCCACACAAGTTTTGTCCAATCTATTTCTACACAACTATTGGCCAGACTTTAATTAAACTTTATGGGAAGCTTTATTACCAAAAGGAGGGGTGCACTGAACCAGGACGTTCCATTTCAATGATTTTATCAAAGTGAGGTGTGCACAGTACAGGATGTTTCTTTTCAGTAATTTTTCTTGTAGTTATGTGATTTTGAAGGTAGCTGAAAATAGCGTATAGTGCGCAATTCTTGTCTGGAATATTTCTCAGCAAATACTAGCCAATATTCAATGACACTTTATGGGAAGCTTCATTACCACGAGGAGGTGTTCACTGTGCCAAGATGCTCCGCTTCAGTGATTTTTCTTACAGTTATGGGACTTGATGATTGCTGAAATTAATATATAGAGCACGATTGTCTGGACTTTGTTCTTGTGATTGCATTCCCATTACTTGGCAAAGCGCATTGGGGAGCATCCATCTGTTCACTGATATCCTTGTTTTAAATGTTTTCAAATTTAATACGGCGTCTACGTAGAAGTAGGAGTAGTTGTAATAGTAGGAGTAGTTAATAATATTAATAATTTTATCCATAATATGTTACAAGAACATGGCATTATAAAACAAAACAAAAAAGCATAAAACAATCCATATATAAATGAACACAATAAATTAATATTTGAAAAGATAAAGACATAATGTAAGATTTAAAATGATATTATAGCTATTATCTGTTGTGGTAAAAATGTGAGTACAAATTATGACAACCACAATATTAAGAATAGGGCTAATACTATGATTGGCACATAATTCTATGGATGACACAAACAAGGACTATGCAATTCTTAATTCAATTGTGGTCCATATATAACAAAATGTTGCAACCCTATAGAGGTCGCATTGTTACAATACTATAACAAATATTAATAAAAATAATAATAAAGAGCTAAGATTGGGATCATAAAATGAAAGCATTCACATTGCACGTTAAGGGGAATTTGTATCACAAAAAACACTAATCACAGTTGAATTATTGATAGTATGCAGTGTTCGACACGTTATTAATGCGAGGGAGCTTAAAAACGTGGATTTAAACCTGGTCCTTAAAGTGTTAAATGTCCTTGATTTTTACTGGCAGCTGGTTCCAATATTTACCATTGTATGCAAAGGATTTCATGCCTTGAGATTTAGCTTTTCTTTAAGTAAAATTGACCTGTTTACTGGATCTTGTTGTGGTTATGAACACTATTTTTGGTTATAAAGTACTCTCCTAGGTCAGGAGCTAGACATTGTTTAATTTTAAAGACATTACAAAGAGGTATTTGTTCAACTCTTTAATAGACTGGCAGCATGTTCAGTTGTACAAAGTGTTCAGCACCAATATGTCAGATATGGTTCAGATCTAAGATGAATCTCATCGGTTTATTTTGAGTAACTTGAAGTTTATCCTTTAAACTTTTTGTGAGACCATGACACCGATATGAACTTGCATACTCTAAATGGCACTTAATCAGAGAAATTGCAAGGAGTTTATAAGTGTGCTTATTTAGAAATATTTAATATACTGGCAAAAGGAATGTTTCCTGTTGATAAATGCATGTTGAAATTCATAAAAAACAACAGTAGGAAGCATCTTAAACCATCGTAGAAAGGTGCTTGAACTACTAATCTGTTGCTAGCCCATTTCTTCAAAAACCTTATTGGAATCAACCCAGTATAAAGTTTCGTCGATAACATCCCCAGGTTCAGATCTCATTAAAATCAAATCCTAACGTTGTTAGGATCTCAAGGTCACGTTTTAATGGCCTTCCGAACAATAAAATATCAGCCCTGCTGCGCCCAATTAAATTGCTTTTTGCACAGCAAAGTTTGGCCACGGTTTTTGAAAGGGTGATGCATTTCCAGCTGATCCTCGGGAATAAATTATTTACAGTTAATTTTCACGTGAATAACACTGGATATAGTGGTATCTTAGAATAGCAAACATTCAAAGTTCACGTTGATTTCGTGCATAGTGTTTGTGGTTTACATATAAAGTTATACCACAGCATGTTGAAGGCTTCAATCTGATTGGCTCATGAACAGGTCGTCTGAACGTGACCCCTAATGCGAAGTCATCAGATCCAGTCAGCGGATAATATAGTAGCGTCAGACTGGAGATGATTTTAATGAGATTGCCCCAGGTCCTTGTTGCAACCTTATGTTTGACAGGAAACACAATTGAAAACTTATTGACTTATTGCCCAGTGACCATTACAGTGTTCAGTATTGAAAATAACTAATTTACTTTCAGGATTCTACCATTACTCCCACCCAGATGCCAAAAAATAACACGGATGCACAAGCAGGCGAAATACGATTACGTAATTCAGTTTCCTTTTGAAAATCCATATATTTTGTTTGTGCCACTTGTTGCAGTTTTGAAAATTTGAGTTTAGCCATCAACGGTTGTACCGAAAGTATATTTTCGAAAGTAATATACCAGTAACCCAGTAAAACTCTGTTGCATGTGGCCATTATGCATGTATGTTAGCTGTAGGACTTGTATTAAGTTGACTCAAAAATATATCTTCAATAAAGCCAGTTTGTTATGGGTTTATAATATACATATGAGGTGTCATTCCCAAATCTGTCTTGGAAGGAAGCTGTTTCCGATATTTCAGAATGTATTTTCTTTTCTGACAATTATAAATATAGATCACAGTTAGGACAAGAAATTTTAATCTCAATTGTCTGTGTTAAATATAACTAATGTAAGTGCAAAATAGATAATGGCTATTTTGGTCAAACGTTTGACCGCCCGTCAAGATTCAAACCAACAATAAGTACTTGGTGTAGTTTTACTTTTGTGTTCTGTATTATTACCTCACATTTTGTTACTGCTTCTTTTACAGTGTGTATAGTTTATGTCAATCATGTGCCTGAAATAAAGCGTTATAATCCAGCTTTGCAGGTAAGTGTGCATTTCTTAGCTTTGTTTGGGTAACACGCATTTCATGCAAATATCTCACCAAAACATACTTGTAAATGTTACTTATCATGTACATATTGATATCATTTTTGAGTTTCATCTGAAAAAGAATCTAATGAAAAAAATGCGTATTTGGTCAGATATTGTTTTATTCAAAGTCGAACACATCTTTTCATAATAAGAACATTTTTATATATTGGAATATATCCTCCTTTTTGACTGTTCGTGATACTGAGTTTCTTAGTTCTGCATCGCTGTTCGAAGTAGCCTTATTTTGTGACTGGTTCTCTCTTTTTTCCAGTTGTGTTGCCATGGTTTGCATCAAAGAATATCGTCCGAACAAGCTTGCTGTAAAGGAACAATAATAAATATCAGGGAAACGATTTGTTGCGGAGATGAAATATTTAGCGTGTATGTTCTTTTTTAATCTTAAGTACAAATTCTCATTTATGCGCTCATCGCTGTTGGCGCTTTGATTGTTTTTATCTGTGGGAAACCATTTTGTATAAATTCTGATCTATATGGGATCATGCTGTTGTAATGTTTGATGGCGAGTGGCAAGAAAATCACATGTTGTTATCTAATATGTTGGTCTTACATTGCTAAAAAGAGTCACATTCGATTTCCAGTCATACGTTTATTGAATTACCCATTGAATATTAAACATGAACGGTCATAAATGCGTATGAAGCAGTGACGGTAAATGTTTGGACATAAATGTTTTAGGCAATGAGATTTGACAAAACTGAATGTATTTGTTTTGTCTTTTAGGAATGATGATACAGACTGTTGTGGCAGTTTCACATTTAGTAAAAGCAGTGGAGAAATATGCTGCGATGGCACACTTCGTAAACGGCCCACAGCTAACACTTCGTGTTGTGGATTTAAGACGATCGACACAGACCAACAGATTTGCTGTCAGGGTGTTGTTCACAACAAGATTGATGGCACAAAATGCTGTGGATTCAACGTCATGGACCCGGATAAACAACTGTGCTGTAACGGACTCCTGAAATATGTCAAGCACGGTACAGCATATATCTGTGTGTCTTCCCCTTCCACTACATTTGCGCACTTCCGTCACTTTGCTTTTCTACCATCTGATCTTTCATCTCTTTTATCTCTGTATTCATTTACACATATTCACTACTGGTCATGGACGTTATTCCGGCCTGTACGTAAATATTCGGCCACCCTTAAAAAAAAGCGTTTTTGCGATAAAGATTAATATTGTTTTAAAATTATTAGCAAAATAACTTTCTACAGCAACAGAATTGTACAGGTTTCTCGAATCCAGTAAGTATATCGTTATTTACTTTTGAATTGAAATCTCAGTATCATAACAGGAAATATTGAGTCACGTTGGGAATCTGACGTCGTTATACGCACGCAACGAAAAAATGGCGTTGCATGATTACAGATTTAAATTTATTATTTCTACTATCCGTAAACAAATGTTCACAAGCAAATAAGACGCAATAGGAAACACCCACTTCTGTTTAAAATATCACATCACTGTTTTTCCCAGTCGTGGTTTCTTTTTAAATTCGGCTATCTCAGATTTTCTTATAATTCTCGCTGAATTTATTACCAAAATCATTATAAACTCTAGATATTCCCTTAAGTTTATATTGCAGGACCATACTTCAGCCTAGGGGTTACACAAAATACTGAGAATATTCAGCCCATGGATTTTCCGGTCCCATTTCTAGTTAGCAATTCAGTAGACAAATCGGCTCTTAGACTTATGAATGCCCTCATGAATGATGTATTTTTGACATAATAATAGTTGAGTTTATTTACCCTCGGTACCGGTTGAAAACCATATGACCGAGCAGCCAAGCACCGCCCGCTAGCTCAGCACATAGAGCGCTAGCAGTGCTCGACTAGACCGACCGACCCGAAGGCCCGCCAAATGGTCAATGTTGATATTTTTATTTGACATTTCAGAAGTTTATAGCCATATTAATAATATCTATATTTAATTGAGTCATGTATTCTCTAGTTTATTCTTTTCAATTATAACTGTTACTTACTGACACAAAATGCATACATCCGCACAGGCGAAAATTAACAGCTATACACTAAGATTTTTCAACTTGAATTATCTCCCTTGAATAGAATTGAAGGAAGTTTAAAGTTATTTAAAACTTACATCACCATTGGCTTCAGATTTTGTTTGTTTGTGTTTGCCTTACAGTATTTCAGTCCGGCGGTCAGTTAACCTACTCACACTTTTCCTGGGTAAGCTGGTTTACCAGTACTGAGTGCACATACTTATGCCAGTAACTGACAACTGCCTACTTGAATCAGAGGTAGGGGGAGAATGGCCGTAGAAATAATTTCATGACCAATCCCCACACAAGTTATGTGGCCGGGCTGGGAATCGAACCCGCGATCCTCGGATTTGAAGTCCAGCGCTCAACCAACTGAGCTAGCCGGCTTCAGATTTTAAAACATGTTTACTTTATTTTTGACATAAACTTTATTGTTTAAACACACAATATAACCCAGCTAAGGAAAGAAACGAAACCATCTGCAGTTCACCAATGCCAACAGTGGTTTAAGTGACACAGAATTTAAGGGGGGGGGGGGGTTACCGGTTACAGAAAGGCGTTTTTGTAGGATTTTTTAAGTCAAAATTTAAATTTTTGTAAACCTTGCTCTAAACTCTTTAGATAAGGATAATATCTATTTAAAAAACTATTTTATTATAAACATTGCAGAGGAAACTAAAAGTGGCCGATTTTTTACGTACATTTGAGCTAGGAAAAAGGAAATTTTACACGTTGTTTATTTGCGTTTATTTAGTTTCCTTATACTCGTCCATCCTGATTTAAACTTACACGTTATTTGAGTTTTGAACCCAGGATTATTGATGCAAAGTTTAATTTTGATCAGTTGTGTACACGGTGAGATTTCAAAAAACAACACTCAAAGTGGCCGGAATTACGTTCATGACCAGTAGCTAAATTCTGTAGAGTCTAGAAATTGTCACATCATAAATTGTTACTCTCAGTCTGTTGCAACAACTTTCACACGTTTGTCAACTTTTTGTTTTCACTGGCTGTGAACCTGAAAATATGTAAGAAATTATGTCACCTATTGAACATAACTCCCGATAACATTAACAAAACAGCATATGTGAATAAATGACTTAATTAATTCTATAAATATTTCATAGATCTATACTCAGTAGGCTCCTATGGCTCTAAAATGTTTATTGCATACTGTAAGGCAAATAATAAGGCAAAGTATTAAAATTTGACTTTTATTTGTGCCCTCAAGATAGTATTACCAGGACACTCACCAATTGCTGACTCTGCCAGGAAGCACGTGATACAGAAGCTCTGTGATACTCATTGCTGTCCCACCAATATTATACAGCTTTAATACGAGCCCACACCACAAACACGGCAGGCTGCATCTCTGAATCCTGAGTGCAGTTGCTTTCCCAACCCAGTTTTACATTGCGCGTGGGGAATAGTTTTACAGAGCAATCGTTAACATCTCAACATTATGCACTGATGGAAATTGATTAGCGACGCAATTGATAATAAATCCACTGGTTGATTTACTTCTAAATTTGTTTCATTGTTGAATATTCACATTACACACATACTGCAAACAGTTGAAAAGTACCTAATCGGTATATCGACTGCAGTCTTCTTTGTGTGTGTTAATAGATAAAATGACTTAAATGTATTTATATCATGTTCAATGTTCCAATAAGTAGCAATTTCTCGCTTCATTTTTGGTTTATTGGTTAAATGTGTTTTAAAATGTTAAATTGTTGATGATTTTAACAATAACTATTTTTTATCCGCAACTATGCATCGACGCAAGTAGACGCCATCAGGTCGTCTCATTTGCATATTGTGTTGTACTGTAAATTGCGAAATGTTTGCGATTTAATTTATTTATTTTACTTTATTATGAAAACAATATTTGCAAAACGTGGCATAATAAATATAATATATGGTAGATGACGTTTGATATCATTTGATATCAGACTCGTCCGATATGGCGTCGGAAAAGCCTCTGCAAGCCTCGCCTTTTTCATACGCCATATCGGACTCGTCTGATATCACATGATATCAAAAGTCACCAACCATATCTTCTCTATATATATCAGTCACAACGGCACATTATAAAGATTGTAATCAGAATAATACATAAAAATACAGCACCAATTATTTGTTATTATTAATAGATCTTAAACTGTAAAACATACTGCAATAAACACTTGTTGATGCATAATTGTAGGGGGGTGTTTTGCTGACGTCATACATCCTTCAAAAGATATTTTACTCGGACTAGACGGCAGTGAAAGTCCTACTCCTGTTGACTGTAAGACATTCCAGTCAAATACCTTTGTAATTAAATATATTAAAGATCAAAATAATTCGTTTCTAGTTCAGTAACAGCTACGAAATTCATTACAATACATTCATATTTTAGTTTCTTCACTAAAAAAAAACTTGCAAAAAGCGTTACAGTCAAAGACATGTTTTGGTTCTGGTTACTTCTATTACAATGTTTGCTAAATTTCGTTTCGTTGTACAAACCATTAACTTTCACGATATATTATTATGTTGAAAATAAATGCATTATTTACTTTTTTTTGTTTCAATTTAAAGATGATAACATTGCCGCATCGAACGGTGTCGGGCAACGTGCCATACCTATTGTCATCGGCAGCATTGTGGGTATAGCCTTTTTTGTAGGAGGTACGCAAATTTCTAGTGTATTAAGAAGAACATAAACATGAAGTAAATGTCTCTGATATTACCACATCTGCAGATAATACCACATAAATGTGAAACGACAGCAGCATCGGCTTTAGCTACGTAGTATAAAATAGTTTATCACACAATGATTTTTCAGGATCCACTTACTTATATTTATGATATCGGAGAAAAAAGTATCATTTGGTAACAAGTACATTGGATGATCTCCTATTCCCATGAAATCTGAGCTCGTATTCACAACACTGAGTAGTGAAAACTTAAGTAAATTTCTTAAAGTCTGTCGTTATTTCATGTTAAGTTTTTTTTACATTACATTTTAACTGGTAAATGTTGTCTATATCTTTAGTATTTAAGCCTTTTGTAAATAGAAATCATTGAATTTCACATAGAAAAAAGTTGGCCTTAAATTTGTATTTAAGTTAATATTTCCCTTAGAAGCTTTGAGAATACCGTCCCTGGTCTTTTCAGCAGGATTCTGCCTGTATTTAACGGTGGTGAAGGGACGTCGAAAGAAATATTGCCTTCGTTTATTGTGCGGGCAGCAAAAACATGATGAACACCACCAAACACATTACAGTGCTGCTGGAATAGAGGGACATCCACATGATTATGAAACGTCTGCTATCCAATATCCGGTGAATGGTTTGCCAGGAGATTCTCACCGAAGTAATTTTGCTGCTTCTTCACTTACCGGCTTGGTAAAGCAACGTGTGTATTTCTTTAATAATGTATCGGACCACTTCGTTGATTCCGAAACACAGACAGGTGTAGTTTCCAAAACAAACAAGAAAAATGTATTTGGAGAACCATATTTTCATCGAGTTATGGCAACAGAATCGAACGCCACTGTGCATATTCCAAACTCAGAATCTCGAATGATATTTCCTGTGAGCGAACTCCGCAAACATTCGATCGATGTCCACTGCTGCAGCTTCGACAATATTCCAAACATCCGTCGCAAAATGGACGTCCCAGACGACCTCGATTTGGCCTCCCCTACGGTGGAGTACTTCCTGCCTGGATGTTCGCACCTCAGTGACTATGCGGTGGTTGTCTTACCCTTTATTGGTGACCCTTCAAAACTGCGAGTGTGGAAGTTCCAGTCGGACGAAGGACTTCAGGTAGTTGCTGATAGAGTCGAAGTGCCCGTGAAAGAAAAGTTGAACGAACCTCTGGATGCTTACTATATTGTTGAAGGTTGGTGAAAACATTAACCAAGACTGATCGTATTCGTTTCGTTTTGCTCGCGTTAATACTTAAAATGATATGTATTTAGGTTGCAAACCTATTTGCACAATATAAATATGCAGTGATTAAATGTCAGTTAATAGTAAAACGCAACATGATACTTTAAGTGTCCATGATTGTAATTAAGATATAAAGCTTATTGTGTTTGTATTTGTTCAGATACGCATTGGAAAAACACTTTCTTTTAACTTTAAGGCACTATTTGTTTTGCAATTAATTCTTTCGATATTCGTGTTGTTCTTTACCTTACCATGTTGCACCATTGATGCGCAATGCTCTGCACTTATAACATGCATTATCTTCAGGAATGCAAGTGTACATCTACACCAAATCCTTCTCCGGATTCTACTGCACAATCAGCGCAGATCGACCCGTCACCATGAGGGCATTTGTGTTTGGGTCCTACAAGAAAATAGATCAGCAGATCTCGCCGAGACGAGAGATCCGACTAACGCTTTTTATTGTGGACGACATAATGAAGTTCATGGACTAT
>JAPFQT010000567.1:0-74186 GCA_027627225.1 Congeria kusceri | reverse complement strand
TGATAACGTGCTTGTAACTTTTACTTATTCATTGCAACTCGGTGCAATTTCTACATAATTGGACTTTTTATATATCGTTTGGAGTCAATAAGGAACGCAGAAAAAGAAAATAACTAATTAAAACCATAAATAATATCTAGAAGATTTAAATCGATCATCATCACGTGGTTTGTTATGACGGTAGGGATTTGATTCGAGCTATGCTCAGAACCAGTCAAATCTCTGCGCGGAGGTTGGTGAATCTGCTGCGGTAACCAACAAGTGTCGTTGATATTGGTAGTCTCGTCCTACAACAACCGTAGGTGTACATAGAAAGATACAACCGGGACACTTTGCATCCCGACTATTCACGATTAACACGCCCACGATCAATCGTGGGCTATTGTAGCCAAAATCGTGACAGTGTGAACGGGGCTTTAAGAATCATGCAGTTCGATCGCTCACTGACGAAACTGTGTGTTAACTCTGTGACTAGCTAACCAGGGGGGAGATCGTAAAGTGAACTCTGGCTACCTTTAAGTGAGGCGAAAAACAGCTGGTGCTCAAAATGGCCGGTTTTAAAACAAATGCTGTATCATTAAAACAGTTGCACAACGATAATGTGAATTTGATAATTATTTAAATTATTATATTAGTTATTTCATAGTTTTCCTCATATTAATTCCATTCAGTTAGGTAATTATGTAATGCTCAAGCGTTAAAGTGTCATGTTTTCAACAACGTATATACAAAACGATTGTTATATTTAATGTTGATAATGCAGATATATGGATGGATGGACGAACTGATTAAGCTGCATATTTGCGAATCAAACAAACGTTAATACCTGATTACCAGTTGTTATCTTGTAATTAAAGTCATCACCAGAAATATTTTTGAGCTTAAAGAACGTTTTTGCAGCCTTAAAGTATGAATAATTGCTCTAGAAGTGTAAAACTTGGCTATTATGTACGAGTAAGGCTGAACTGCATATCGATAGTCATAAAACGGTATGAAATTGTCTTCAAACTATTGAAAAATCGAAAAAATGTTGTGAGATCAACAATTAAGTCAACAACACACCCTGCACACACTGTACCGTCAATAACTTTCTTATATGAAAAGTTATAGTCTTGAAATAAAACACGTGATTACATGGAATATTGGGCCACAACATGAACATATTCTTGGTATGAAAAGCGGAAAAAAAGCTGTACGAACCATAGAAAAGCATCCAGAATTTGTTCAAAACCGGCCATTTTGAGCATCAGCTGTTTTTTGCCTCACTTAAAGTAGCCAGAGTTCACTTTACCAGGGCTTGCATTAAGGGAAGTTTGGGAGTAATTGACTCCCAGTTTTTGTCACAGGACTTCCAAAATTGCAGCCATGGAAGTTGCAGAACTTCCAAAATTGCAGCCAAGGATGTTCCATCATGTACGGATGAACAAGTTAGAAGAAAAATTAAGAAATTTATCTAAATGTATACCTCTTTCACTGAATAAGTTGGCATATAAACACATGATGAACAAGAACTCGACTTAAAAAACCTTGAATTTTGTACTTAAACAACTATCAAAACTTCCTAATATTATGAGCAAAACTTCCAAAATCAGAGGCCAGGAAGTTCAACCCCCCCCCCCCCCCGGCTAACGTGACATTAATTCTGTAAATTGTAGTTTAAGTGATCACAACAATCAACATATAAACGAGGTATTATAATGTTTATTTCAAACAAATGCGGGAATTAACATGAATGAGATTCCATTCCAGCGAATGGATATCTGCATTTCGAAGATTATACTTCATTATGGGGATTAATTTTTATGGCATCAGGATAATTGACAGCGGGAATAAATGAATGCATTAAAATTGTCGAACGGCTACATCAATGCTTTTCTGACACTTAATCAATAATACTGTAGACCTTTCCGATGTTCAATGGTGCCACTATTATACAATCACAACTAAGAATTAGCACTGGACTGAAAAATAGGCAGGCAAGTGCGTTCTTGTTCCTTGAAAATGTACTTTGAAGGTTAAAGGAGCGGACTAGGAGGGCTGGTCTTAAATTTCATGGACAATATAGAAATTATTATTTATTTGTAATGCAAATGTTCATCAAATTACACTATTACAAAGAACATTTATTTTTCTACATAGTACGGCCATTCTTTACAAAATATATAGAACATGTACAGCATTACGGCTTATTTGCAAACACACTGTCAAACATACGGAGCAGATTGACGTCAGAATGACATCAAAATTCAACATTTCTTTACATATTTGCGAATTAATCTCCCTCGTGTTTAATTCGTTTAGTAGTGTGCACATACATGTTTTGTTAATGTTCTTTCATATAAAGCTATGGTAGATATTGCAGCCATGTTGGGAGTTCCGAAATGTTGTGAAATAAGTGTCACTGCAAATCCGTTTTACAATGAATAACATTGCACATTTCATGAATTCACCTATGGTATTTATGGTATGTTACAAATTATCAGACCTTGTAAAATCAGTAGTTATAATGTCGTCAGTAAATATTTTGTGCAGGTAAGTTGTTCCTCTGATTTAGTGATTATAAAATCTTTATGGTCCAGGTCATTTCAGAAGCTACACAATGTCGAATTCATTCAACTGCTCCGTCCTTGAAGTCATGTTCATGCTTTTTGTTTAGCACACTCTGTACCACGCTTTTTTGCTTATTTAGTTATGTTTGAAAACATTTAATGATAATGTCCAAACTTTCAGTAAAGGTGTCACAAAATAACAGCATATTACAACACTTTCAAACAGTCCATATTTATCGATTATATTTAGTTGTGAATTAGTACAATTCATTAGTGATAGTCTTTGAATTCAAAGTGCTCCATACTTTATACATGTTGCTTACTTTAAAACAATTTATTTCCATATAAGGTAGTTTTCATATATTCAAGTGTGTGCTTAATTTTCACAAGATGTTTATCTTTCATTTGATTTACATATTGTTGTTTGCATTGATGATCTATTGCCAAAAGCATCTTTGCCTATGAACTTTAGGAACAGCCCTCATATGTACAGATGGACCATTAAGTCGGCGAAAAGTCTGCAAGTTTAAATAATTGACAAAAACAAAACAGACTTAAAATAGAGTGTCGCTATCATGATTTCACAATAATTTTAGCGTGTTACCATTATTATAGTATCGTTCTGTAAAATCGTGTTTTGAACGTCATCATTACATAGTACTCTTTTCAGTGAATCACCATATAAAATTCTACGGTGGTCCGTTAGTGCCACTCATTGTTTTGCATTTTCGAGCTTTGCATTACAAGCGCGAGAACGCGAGAACACGATACGAAGTAGCGAAATCACGATGCGATGCTGCGAGATTACGATGCGAAATCGCGAAATTAATAAATCGCGATCTCGAATCGTAATCTCGCGCCCTCGCTTCGTGTTTTCGCCCTTATATATCCAAAGGTCGAGAATGCGAAAACACGTTGCGAGGTTGCGAAATTAATATCGTGATCTCGCATCGTATTCTCGCAATTTCGCATCGTTTTCTCGCAATTTTGCATCGTCACGTGATTATCGCAATTTTGCATCGTATTCTCGCGAATCGCACTCTCGACCTTTGGATAATCCGATTACAAGCGTGAGAACACGACACGACGGAGCGAAATCACGATGCGAGGTTGCGAAACCACGATTCGAAAGTGTAACATCTTCGCCCAGTTTGATGATCAACCAACTTGCCCAAGGAACAGCAGAGTTATTTTTAGCAGTTTCCACTCTCTTCATCCGATCTTCACCAAACTTGATATTTTAAAGATTGCTTTTAACCAAGAGAGGCTTAACTGTTTTACAAACAGCTCTTGTTTAAATAGAGACGGCTTTACTAGTACCAATACCATCAGTTATCCAGTTGAATTGCATACGTTAAAATGCTTCTTGGAGCATGCTCACTACAGAGGAAGCAGTACTTTTGTTAAAAAAGGGAACCTTATAAAATATGGAAGCAGCATCCATATATCATGTATGAAACTGAAGAAACTATCAGCAGAAATATCAGAACTCGTTATACTGTATGTAGTCTCTCTAGAACCCCAATAACACCCACAACATGCACCCAGTAACTCTCTATTATATATATATATATATATATATGTCTATTTTTTCCATTATCTAGCAACAAGCAAAGCCCTGTGTCATTTCAGCATTATGTTAACATTGTTACGGGAGGTTCTTCAAATGTTATTTCAAAGTTTAAACTAGTTATCCTCACACTTAATATAATAAGTAGTTTAGAAAGCCAAGGTCAGTACTTCAATTAATTATTGGAAAGTAGTGAATTTAAGAAAGTCTGACAAATTTTGCTGAACACAATAATCAACAACATATAGAGAGTACATTTATTCATAACAAAATGTGTATAGCATATCACAGAGACTTAACCATCAATAATAAAACATACACACAGAAAACAATACATAAATTACTTTACAAAATAAAATAATAAAAATCACGAAAATATAATAAAACAAATAAGTCATAAAATGTCTTGCTTCTTAGATGTCTTCTTTGTGTAATGGATTAAATACTAATGGTATAAACTGCACATGTCAGTGACCTATGGCTTCCACTCAATGACCTTCACTGCGATGTCAGCTGCACGGGCCACGGCAGGGATCGGGTCTTTCTGATGTACTTTGATCTGAAATAACCCAACCATACACATTTGTGGGACTAACTTTGGAAAAGCTGCATAGCACATCATGTTAGAATGTTAAAGGACAAGGGTGGAAAATAAAAGTAATCAAAATCATTTAAAATTACTAAATGTGACAAGTTGTGTTCTTCGTAAGTTATATATTTAAGGTCATTGTGTTATTACCTTGTCCACATGTTCCAGCAATGTTCTCCGACCTTCTGGAGCCTCTGAGAGGCACGTCAGAGCCTGTAACACAGAACATACACATCAAAGCCTGTAACATAAAACATACATGTCAGAGCCTGTAATAAAGAACATACATGTCAGAGCCTGTAACATAACATATATATGTCAGAGCCTGTAACACAGAACATACATGTCAGCGTCTGTAACACAGAACATAGATGTCAGAGCCTGTAACACAGAATATACATGTCAGAACCTGTAACATAGAACATACATGTCAGAGCCTGTAACACAGAGCAGACACCTCATAGCCTTTAACACAGAACATACACTTCAGAGCCTGTAATATAGAACATACATATCAGAACCTGAAATATAGAACATTCAGGTCAGAACCTGTAACACAGAACATACACCTCAGAGCCTTTGACACAGAACATACATGTCTGAGCCTGAAACAGAGAACATACATATCAGAGCCTGTAACACAGAACATACATGTCAGAGCCTGTAACACAGAACATACATGTCAGAGTCTGTAACACAGAACATAGATGTCAGAGACTGTAACACATAATATACATGTCAGAACCTGTAACATAGAACATACATGTCAGAGCCTGTAACACAGAACAGGCACCTCATAGCCTTTAACACAGAACATACACTTCAGAGCCTGTAATATAGAACATACATATCAGAACCTGTAATATAGAACATACAGGTCAGAACCTGTAACACAGAACATACACCTCAGAGCCTTTGACACAGAACATACATGTCTGAGCCTGAAACAGAGAACATACATATCAGAGCCTGTAACACAGAACATACATGTCAGAGCCTGAAACACAGAACATACATGTTAGAGCCTGCAACACAGAACATGCATGTCAGAGCCTGCAATGTAGAACATACATGTTCGAATATACATGTCAGAGCCTGTAACACAGAACATACAGGTCAGTCCCTGTAAAGCACAACATACACCTCAGAGCCTCCATTCCAGCGAATGGATATCTGCATTTCGAAGATTATACATCATTATGGGGATTAATTTTATGGCATCAGGATAAAATTGACAGCGGGAATAAATGAATGCATTAAAATTGTCGAACGGCTACATCAATGCTTTTCTGACACTTAATCAATAATACTGTAGACCTTTCCGATGTTCAATGGTGCCACTATTATACAATCACAACTAAGAATTAGCACTGGACTGAAAAATAGGCAGGCAAGTGCGTTCTTGTTCCTTGAAAATGTACTTTGAAGGTTAAAGGAGCGGACTAGGAGGGCTGGTCTTAAATTTCATGGACAATATAGAAATTATTATTTTTTTGTAATGCAAATGTTCATCAAATTACACTATTACAAAGAACATTTATTTTTCTACATAGTACGGCCATTCTTTACAAAATATATAGAACATGTACAGCATTACGGCTTATTTGCAAACACACTGTCAGACATACGGAGCAGATTGACGTCAGAATGACATCAAAATTCAACATTTCTTTACATATTTGCGAATTAATCTCCCTCGTGTTTAATTCGTTTAGTAGTGTGCACATACATGTTTTGTTAATGTTCTTTCATATAAAGCTATGGTAGATATTGCAGCCATGTTGGGAGTTCCGAAATGTTGTGAAATAAGTGTCACTGCAAATCCGTTTTACAATGAATAACATTGCACATTTCATGAATTCACCTATGGTATTTATGGTATGTTACAAATTATCAGACCTTGTAAAATCAGTAGTTATAATGTCGTCAGTAAATATTTTGTGCAGGTAAGTTGTTCCTCTGATTTAGTGATTATACAATCTTTACGGTCCAGGTCATTTCAGAAGCTACACAATGTCGAATTCATTCAACTGCTCCGTCCTTGAAGTCATTTTCATGCTTTTTGTTTAGCACACTCTGTACCACGCTTTTTTGCTTATTTAGTTATGTTTGAAAACATTTAATGATAATGTCCAAACTTTCAGTAAAAGTGTCACAAAATAACAGCATATTACAACACTTTCAAACAGTCCATATTTATCGATTATATTTAGTTGTGAATTAGTACAATTCATTAGTGATAGTCTTTGAATTCAAAGTGCTCCATACTTTATACATGTTGCTTACTTTAAAACAATTTATTTCCATATAAGGTAGTTTTCATACATTCAAGTGTGTGCTTAATTTTCACAAGATGTTTATCTTTCATTTGATTTACATATTGTTGTTTGGATTGATGATCTATTGCCAAAAGCATCTTTGCCTATGAACTTTAGGAACAGCCCTCATATGTACAGATGGACCATTAAGTCGGCGAAAAGTCTGCAAGTTTAAATAATTGACAAAAACAAAACAGACTTAAAATAGAGTGTCGCTATCATGATTTCACAATCATTTTAGCGTGTTACCATTATTATAGTATCGTTCTGTAAAATCGTGTTTTGAACGTCATCATTACATAGTACTATTTTCAGTGAATCACCATATAAAATTCTACGGTGGTCCGTTAGTGCCACTCATTGTTTTGCATTTTCGAGCTTTGCATTACAAGCGCGAGAACGCGAGAACACGATACGCAGTAGCGAAATCACGATGCGATGTTGCGAGATTACGATGCGAGATCGCGAAATTAATATCGCGATCTCGAATCGTAATCTCGCGCCCTCGCATCGTGTTTTCGCCCTTATATATCCAAAGGTCGAGAATGCGAAAACACGTTGCGAGGTTGCGAAATTAATATCGTGATCTCGCATCGTATTCTCGCAATTTCGCATCGTTTTCTCGCAATTTTGCATCGTCACGTGATTATCGCAATTTTGCATCGTATTCTCGCGAATCGCACTCTCGACCTTTGGATAACCCGATTACAAGCGTGAGAACACGACACGACGGAGCGAAATCACGATGCGAGGTTGCGAAACCACGATTCGAAAGTGTAACATCTTCGCCCAGTTTGATGATCAACCAACTTGCCCAAGGAACAGCAGAGTTATTTTTAGCAGTTTCCACTCTCTTCATCCGATCTTCACCAAACTTGATATTTTAAAGATTGCTTTTAACCAAGAGAGGCTTAACTGTTTTACAAACAGCTCTTGTTTAAATAGAGACGGCTTTACTAGTACCAATACCATCAGTTATCCAGTTGAATTGCATACGTTAAAATGCTTCTTGGAGCATGCTCACTACAGAGGAAGCAGTACTTTTGTTAAAAAAGGGAACCTTATAAAATATGGAAGCAGCATCCATATATCATGTATGAAACTGAAGAAACTATCAGCAGAAATATCAGAACTCGTTATACTGTATGTAGTCTCTCTAGAACCCCAATAACACCCACAACATGCACCCAGTAACTCTCTATTATATATATATATATATATATATATATATATGTCTATTTTTTCCATTATCTAGCAACAAGCAAAGCCCTGTGTCATTTCAGCATTATGTTAACATTGTTACGGGAGGTTCTTCAAATGTTATTTCAAAGTTTAAACTAGTTATCCTCACACTTAATATAATAAGTAGTTTAGAAAGCCAAGGTCAGTACTTCAATTAATTATTGGAAAGTAGTGAATTTAAGAAAGTCTGACAAATTTTGCTGAACACAATAATCAACAACATATAGAGAGTACATTTATTCATAACAAAATGTGTATAGCATATCACAGAGACTTAACCATCAATAATAAAACATACACACAGAAAACAATACATAAATTACTTTACAAAATAAAATAATAAAAATCACGAAAATATAATAAAACAAATAAGTCATAAAATGTCTTGCTTCTTAGATGTCTTCTTTGTGTAATGGATTAAATACTAATGGTATAAACTGCACATGTCAGTGACCTATGGCTTCCACTCAATGACCTTCACTGCGATGTCAGCTGCACGGGCCACGGCAGGGATCGGGTCTTTCTGATGTACTTTGATCTGAAATAACCCAACCATACACATTTGTGGGACTAACTTTGGACAAGCTGCATAGCACATCATGTTAGAATGTTAAAGGACAAGGGTGGAAAATAAAAGTAATCAAAATCATTTAAAATTACTAAATGTGACAAGTTGTGTTCTTCGTAAGTTATATATTTAAGGTCATTGTGTTATTACCTTGTCCACATGTTCCAGCAATGTTCTCCGACCTTCTGGAGCCTCTGAGAGGCACGTCAGAGCCTGTAACACAGAACATACACATCAAAGCCTGTAACATAAAACATACATGTCAGAGCCTGTAATAAAGAACATACATGTCAGAGCCTGTAACATAACATATATATGTCAGAGCCTGTAACACAGAACATACATGTCAGCGTCTGTAACACAGAACATAGATGTCAGAGCCTGTAACACAGAATATACATGTCAGAACCTGTAACATAGAACATACATGTCAGAGCCTGTAACACAGAACAGACACCTCATAGCCTTTAACACAGAACATACACTTCAGAGCCTGTAATATAGAACATACGTATCAGAACCTGAAATATAGAACATTCAGGTCAGAACCTGTAACACAGAACATACACCTCAGAGCTTTTGACACAGAACATACATGTCTGAGCCTGAAACAGAGAACATACATATCAGAGCCTGTAACACAGAACATACATGTCAGAGCCTGAAACACAGAACATACATGTTAGAGCCTGCAACACAGAACATACATGTCAGAGCCTGTAATGTAGAACATACATGTTCGAATATACATGTCAGAGCCAGTAACACAGAACATACAGGTCAGTCCCTGTAAAGCACAACATACACCTCAGAGCCTGTAACACAGAACAAACATATCCGAGCCTGAAACAGAGAACATACATATCAGAGCCTGTAACACAGAATATACATGTCCAAGCCTGCAACACACAACATGCATGTCAGAGCCTGTAATATAGAACATACATGTCAGAGCCGGAAACAGAGAACATACATGTCCGAGCCTGAAACAGAGAACATGCATGTCGGAGCCTGTAATATAGAACATACATGTCAGAGCCTGTAACACAGGACATACATGTCAGAGCCTGAAACAGAGAACATACATGTCAGAGTCTGGAACAAAGAACATACATGTCAGAGCCTGTAACACAGAATATACATGTCAGAGCCTGCAACACAGAACATACACATCAGAGCCTGTAACATAACACATACATGTCAAATCCTTACCACAAATCATACATGTCAGAGTCTGTAACACAGAACATATATGTCACTGACTGCAACACAGACATACATGTCTCTGACTGTAACACAGAACATAAATGTCACTGACTCTAACAAAGAACATACATGTCACTGACTGCAACACAGAACATACACATCAGAGCCTGTACCACAGAACATACATGTCAAAGCCTTAACACAAAACATAGATGTCAGAGCCTGTAACACAGAACATACATGTCACTGACTGTAACACAGAACATACATGTCACTGAATGGAACACAGTACATAAATGTCACTGACTGTACCACAGAACATACATGTCACTGACTCTAACAAAGAACATACATGTCACTGACTGCAACACAGAACATACACATCAGAGCCTGTACCACAGAACATACATGTCAAAGCCTTAACACAAAACATACATGTCAGAGCCTGTAACACAGAACATACATGTCACTGACTGTAACACAGAACATACATGTCACTGAATGGAACACAGTACATAAATGTCACTGACTGTACCACAGAACATATATGTCACTGACTGTAATACAGAACATACATGTCACTGAATATGATACAGAACATACATGTCAGAGTCTGTAACATAGAACATACATGTCAGAACCTGTAACATAGAACACACATGTAAGAGCCTGTAACACAGAACATACATGTCAGAGCCTGTAACACAGAACATATATGTCAGAGCCTGTAACACAGAACATACACATCAGAGCCTCTAACATAGAACATACATGTCAGAGTCTGTAACATAGAACATACATGTCAGAGTCTGTAACATAGAACATACACCTCATAGCCTTTAACACAGAACATACACCTCAGAGCCTTTAACACAGAACATACACCTCATAGCCTTTAACACAGAACATACACTTCAGATCCTGTAATATAGAACATACATATCAGAACCTGTAATATAGAACATACAGGTCAGAACCTGAAACAGAGAACATACACCTCAGAGCCTTTAACACAGAACATACATGTCCGAGTCTGTAATATAGAACATACATGTCAGAGCCTGTAACATAGAACATATGTGTCAGAGTCTGTAACATAGAACATACATGTCAGAGCCTGTAACACAGAACATACATGTCAGAGTCTGTAAAAGAGAACATAGATGTCAGAGCCTGTAACACAGAATATACATGTCAGAACCTGTAACATAGAATACACACATCACAGCCTGTAACAAAGAACATACAAGTCAGAGCCTGTAACACACAATACACACATCAGAGCCTGTCACATAGAACATACATGTCAGAGCCTATAACACAGAACATACATGCCAGAATCTGTAACATAGAACATACATGTCAGAGCCTGTAACATAGAACACACATGTAAGAGCCTGTAAAACAGAACATACATGTCAGAGCCTGTAACACAGAACATATATGTCAGAGCCTGTAACACAGAACAAACACATCAGAGCCTCTAACAGAGAACATACATGTCAGAGTCTGTAACATAGAACATACATGTCAGAGTCTGTAACACAGAACATACATGTCAGAGTCTGTAACACAGAACATACACCTCATAGCCTTTAACACAGAACATACACTTCAGAGCCTGTAATATAGAACATACATATCAGAACCTGTAATATAGAACATACAGGTCAGAATCTGTAACACAGATCATACACCTCAGAGCCTTTAACACAGAACATACATGTCCGAGTCTGTAATATAGAACATACATGTCAGAGCCTGTAACATAGAACATATGTGTCAGAGTCTGTAACATAGAACATACGTGTCAGAGCCTGTAACACAGAACATACATGTCAGAGACTGTAACACAGAACATAGATGTCAGAGCCTGTAACACATAATATACATGTCAGAACCTGTAACATAGAACATTCATGTCGGAGCCTGTAACACAGAACAGACACCTCATAGCCTTTAACACAGAATATACACTTCAGAGCCTGTAATATAGAACATACATATCAGAACCTGTAATATAGAACATACAGGTCAGAACCTGTAACACAGAACATACACCTCAGAGCCTTTGACACAGAACATACATATCTGAGCCTGAAACAGAGAACATACATATCAGAGCCTGTAACACAGAACATACATGTCAGAGCCTGAAACACAGAACATGCATGTTAGAGCCTGCAACACAGAACATGCATGTCAGAGCCTGTAATGTAGAACATACATGTTCGAATATACATGTCAGAGCCTGTAACACAGAACATACAGGTCAGTCCCTGTAAAGCACAACATACACCTCAGAGCCTCCATTCCAGCGAATGGATATCTGCATTTCGAAGATTATACATCATTATGGGGATTAATTTTATGGCATCAGTATAAAATTGACAGCGGGAATAAATGAATGCATTAAAATTGTCGGACGGCTACATCAATGCTTTTCTGACACTTAATCAATAATACTGTAGACCTTTCCGATGTTCAATGGTGCCACTATTATACAATCACAACTAAGAATTAGCACTGGACTGAAAAATAGGCAGGCAAGTGCGTTCTTGTTCCTTGAAAATGTACTTTGAAGGTTAAAGGAGCGGACTACGAGGGCTGGTCTTAAAGTTCATGGACAATATAGAAATTATTATTTTTTTGTAATGCAAATGTTCATCAAATTACACTATTACAAAGAACATTTATTTTTCTACATAGTACGGCCATTCTTTACAAAATATATAGAACATGTACAGCATTACGGCTTATTTGCAAACACACTGTCAAACATACGGAGCAGATTGACGTCAGAATGACATCAAAATTCAACATTTCTTTACATATTTGCGAATTAATCTCCCTCGTGTTTAATTCGTTTAGTAGTGTGCACATACATGTTTTGTTAATGTTCTTTCATATAAAGCTATGGTAGATATTGCAGCCATGTTGGGAGTTCCGAAATGTTGTGAAATAAGTGTCACTGCAAATCCGTTTTACAATGAATAACATTGCACATTTCATGAATTCACCTATGGTATTTATGGTATGTTACAAATTATCAGACCTTGTAAAATCAGTAGTTATAATGTCGTCAGTAAATATTTTGTGCAGGTAAGTTGTTCCTCTGATTTAGTGATTATACAATCTTTACGGTCCAGGTCATTTCAGAAGCTACACAATGTCGAATTCATTCAACTGCTCCGTCCTTGAAGTCATTTTCATGCTTTTTGTTTAGCACACTCTGTACCACGCTTTTTTGCTTATTTAGTTATGTTTGAAAACATTTAATGATAATGTCCAAACTTTCAGTAAAGGTGTCACAAAATAACAGCATATTACAACACTTTCAAACAGTCCATATTTATCGATTATATTTAGTTGTGAATTAGTACAATTCATTAGTGATAGTCTTTGAAATCAAAGTGCTCCATACTTTATACATGTTGCTTACTTTAAAACAATTTATTTCCATATAAGGTAGTTTTCATACATTCAAGTGTGTGCTTAATTTTCACAAGATGTTTATCTTTCATTTGATTTACATATTGTTGTTGGCATTGATGATCTATTGCCAAAAGCATCTTTGCCTATGAACTTTAGGAACAGCCCTCATATGTACAGATGGACCATTAAGTCGGCGAAAAGTCTGCAAGTTTAAATAATTGACAAAAACAAAACAGACTTAAAATAGAGTGTCGCTATCATGATTTCACAATCATTTTAGCGTGTTACCATTATTATAGTATCGTTCTGTAAAATCGTGTTTTGAACGTCATCATTACATAGTACTATTTTCAGTGAATCACCATATAAAATTCTACGGTGGTCCGTTAGTGCCACTCATTGTTTTGCATTTTCGAGCTTTGCATTACAAGCGCGAGAACGCGAGAACACGATACGCAGTAGCGAAATCACGATGCTGTGTTGCGAGATTACGATGCGAGATCGCGAAATTAATATCGCGATCTCGAATCGTAATCTCGCGCCCTCGCATCGTGTTTTCGCCCTTATATATCCAAAGGTCGAGAATGCGAAAACACGTTGCGAGGTTGCGAAATTAATATCGTGATCTCGCATCGTATTCTCGCAATTTCGCATCGTTTTCTCGCAATTTTGCATCGTCACGTGATTATCGCAATTTTGCATCGTATTCTCGCGAATCGCACTCTCGACCTTTGGATAATCCGATTACAAGCGTGAGAACACGACACGACGGAGCGAAATCACGATGCGAGGTTGCGAAACCACGATTCGAAAGTGTAACATCTTCGCCCAGTTTGATGATCAACCAACTTGCCCAAGGAACAGCAGAGTTATTTTTAGCAGTTTCCACTCTCTTCATCCGATCTTCACCAAACTTGATATTTTAAAGATTGCTTTTAACCAAGAGAGGCTTAACTGTTTTACAAACAGCTCTTGTTTAAATAGAGACGGCTTTACTAGTACCAATACCATCAGTTATCCAGTTGAATTGCATACGTTAAAATGCTTCTTGGAGCATGCTCACTACAGAGGAAGCAGTACTTTTGTTAAAAAAGGGAACCTTATAAAATATGGAAGCAGCATCCATATATCATGTATGAAACTGAAGAAACTATCAGCAGAAATATCAGAACTCGTTATACTGTATGTAGTCTCTCTAGAACCCCAATAACACCCACAACATGCACCCAGTAACTCTCTATTATATATATATATATATATATATGTCTATTTTTTCCATTATCTAGCAACAAGCAAAGCCCTGTGTCATTTCAGCATTATGTTAACATTGTTACGGGAGGTTCTTCAAATGTTATTTCAAAGTTTAAACTAGTTATCCTCACACTTAATATAATAAGTAGTTTAGAAAGCCAAGGTCAGTATAATTATTGGAAAGTAGTGAATTTAAGAAAGTCTGACAAATTTTGCTGAACACAATAATCAACAACATATAGAGAGTACATTTATTCATAACAAAATGTGTATAGCATATCACAGAGACTTAACCATCAATAATAAAACATACACACAGAAAACAATACATAAATTACTTTACAAAATAAAATAATAAAAATCACGAAAATATAATAAAACAAATAAGCTTCTTAGATGTCTTCTTTGTGTAATGGATTAAATACTAATGGTATAAACTGCACATGTCAGTGACCTATGGCTTCCACTCAATGACCTTCACTGCGATGTCAGCTGCACGGGCCACGGCAGGGATCGGATCTTTATGATGTACTTTGATCTGAAATAACCCAACCATACACATTTGTGGGACTAACTTTGGACAAGCTGCATAGCACATCATGTTAGAATGTTAAAGGACAAGGGTGGAAAATAAAAGTAATCAAAATCATTTAAAATTACTAAATGTGACAAGTTGTGTTCTTCGTAAGTTATATATTTAAGGTCATTGTGTTATTACCTTGTCCACATGTTCCAGCAATGTTCTCCGACCTTCTGGAGCCTCTGAGAGGCACGTCAGAGCCTGTAACACAGAACATACACATCAAAGCCTGTAACATAGAACATACATGTCAGAGCCTGTAATAAAGAACATACATGTCAGAGCCTGTAACATAACATATATATGTCAGAGCCTGTAACACAGAACATACATGTCAGCGTCTGTAACACAGAACATAGATGTCAGAGCCTGTAACACAGAATATACATGTCAGAACCTGTAACATAGAACATACATGTCAGAGCCTGTAACACAGAACAGACACCTCATAGCCTTTAACACAGAACATACACTTCAGAGCCTGTAATATAGAACATACATATCAGAACCTGAAATATAGAACATTCAGGTCAGAACCTGTAACACAGAACATACACCTCAGAGCCTTTGACACAGAACATACATGTCTGAGCCTGAAACAGAGAACATACATATCAGAGCCTGTAACACAGAACATACATGTCAGAGCCTGAAACACAGAACATGCATGTTAGAGCCTGCAACACAGAACATACATGTCAGAGCCTGTAATGTAGAACATACATGTTCGAATATACATGTCAGAGCCTGTAACACAGAACATACAGGTCAGTCCCTGTAAAGCACAACATACACCTCAGAGCCTGTAACACAGAACAAACATATCCGAGCCTGAAACAGAGAACATACATATCAGAGCCTGTAACACAGAATATACATGTCCAAGCCTGCAACACACAACATGCATGTCAGAGCCTGTAATATAGAACATACATGTCAGAGCCGGAAACAGAGAACATACATGTCCGAGCCTGAAACAGAGAACATGCATGTCGGAGCCTGTAATATAGAACATACGTGTCAGAGCCTGTAACACAGGACATACATGTCAGAGCCTGAAACAGAGAACATACATGTCAGAGTCTGAAACAAAGAACATACATGTCAGAGCCTGTAACACAGAATATACATGTCAGAGCCTGCAACACAGAACATACACATCAGAGCCTGTAACATAACACATACATGTCAAAGCCTTACCACAAATCATACATGTCAGAGTCTGTAACACAGAACATATATGTCACTGACTGCAACACAGACATACATGTCTCTGACTGTAACACAGAACATAAATGTCACTGACTCTAACAAAGAACATACATGTCACTGACTGCAACACAGAACATACACATCAGAGCCTGTACCACAGAACATACATGTCAAAGCCTTAACACAAAACATAGATGTCAGAGCCTGTAACACAGAACATACATGTCACTGACTGTAACACAGAACATACATGTCACTGAATGGAACACAGTACATAAATGTCACTGACTGTACCACAGAACATACATGTCACTTACTCTAACAAAGAACATACATGTCACTGACTGCAACACAGAACATACACATCAGAGCCTGTACCACAGAACATACATGTCAAAGCCTTAACACAAAACATACATGTCAGAGCCTGTAACACAGAACATACATGTCACTGACTGTAACACAGAACATACATGTCACTGAATGGAACACAGTACATAAATGTCACTGACTGTACCACATAACATATATGTCACTGACTGTAATACAGAACATACATGTCACTGAATATGATACAGAACATACATGTCAGAGTCTGTAACATAGAACATACATGTCAGAACCTGTAACATAGAACACACATGTAAGAGCCTGTAACACAGAACATACATGTCAGAGCCTGTAACACAGAACATATATGTCAGAGCCTGTAACACAGAACATACACATCAGAGCCTCTAACATAGAACATACATGTCAGAGTCTGTAACATAGAACATACATGTCCGAGTCTGTAATATAGAACATACATGTCAGAGCCTGTAACATAGAACATATGTGTCAGAGTCTGTAACATAGAACATACATGTCAGAGCCTGTAACACAGAACATACATGTCAGAGTCTGTAAAACAGAACATAGATGTCAGAGCCTGTAACACAGAATATACATGTCAGAACCTGTAACATAGAACACACACATCACAGCCTGTAACAAAGAACATACAAGTCAGAGCCTGTAACACACAATACACACATCAGAGCCTGTCACATAGAACATACATGTCAGAGCCTATAACACAGAACATACATGCCAGAGTCTGTAACATAGAACATACATGTCAGAGCCTGTAACATAGAACACACATGTAAGAGCCTGTAAAACAGAACATACATGTCAGAGCCTGTAACACAGAACATATATGTCAGAGCCTGTAACACAGAACAAACACATCAGAGCCTCTAACAGAGAACATACATGTCAGTGTCTGTAACATAGAACATACATGTCAGAGTCTGTAACACAGAACATACATGTCAGAGTCTGTAACACAGAACATACACCTCATAGCCTTTAACACAGAACATACACTTCAGAGCCTGTAATATAGAACATACATATCAGAACCTGTAATATAGAACATACAGGTCAGAATCTGTAACACAGATCATACACCTCAGAGCCTTTAACACAGAACATACATGTCCGAGTCTGTAATATAGAACATACATGTCAGAGCCTGTAACATAGAACATATGTGTCAGAGTCTGTAACATAGAACATACGTGTCAGAGCCTGTAACACAGAACATACATGTCAGAGACTGTAACACAGAACATAGATGTCAGAGCCTGTAACACATAATATACATGTCAGAACCTGTAACATAGAACATTCATGTCGGAGCCTGTAACACAGAACAGACACCTCATAGCCTTTAACACAGAATATACACTTCAGAGCCTGTAATATAGAACATACATATCAGAACCTGTAATATAGAACATACAGGTCAGAACCTGTAACACAGAACATACACCTCAGAGCCTTTGACACAGAACATACATATCTGAGCCTGAAACAGAGAACATACATATCAGAGCCTGTAACACAGAACATACATGTCAGAGCCTGAAACACAGAACATGCATGTTAGAGCCTGCAACACAGAACATGCATGTCAGAGCCTGTAATGTAGAACATACATGTTCGAATATACATGTCAGAGCCTGTAACACAGAACATACAGGTCAGTCCCTGTAAAGCACAACATACACCTCAGAGCCTCCATTCCAGCGAATGGATATCTGCATTTCGAAGATTATACATCATTATGGGGATTAATTTTATGGCATCAGTATAAAATTGACAGCGGGAATAAATGAATGCATTAAAATTGTCGGACGGCTACATCAATGCTTTTCTGACACTTAATCAATAATACTGTAGACCTTTCCGATGTTCAATGGTGCCACTATTATACAATCACAACTAAGAATTAGCACTGGACTGAAAAATAGGCAGGCAAGTGCGTTCTTGTTCCTTGAAAATGTACTTTGAAGGTTAAAGGAGCGGACTACGAGGGCTGGTCTTAAAGTTCATGGACAATATAGAAATTATTATTTTTTTGTAATGCAAATGTTCATCAAATTACACTATTACAAAGAACATTTATTTTTCTACATAGTACGGCCATTCTTTACAAAATATATAGAACATGTACAGCATTACGGCTTATTTGCAAACACACTGTCAAACATACGGAGCAGATTGACGTCAGAATGACATCAAAATTCAACATTTCTTTACATATTTGCGAATTAATCTCCCTCGTGTTTAATTCGTTTAGTAGTGTGCACATACATGTTTTGTTAATGTTCTTTCATATAAAGCTATGGTAGATATTGCAGCCATGTTGGGAGTTCCGAAATGTTGTGAAATAAGTGTCACTGCAAATCCGTTTTACAATGAATAACATTGCACATTTCATGAATTCACCTATGGTATTTATGGTATGTTACAAATTATCAGACCTTGTAAAATCAGTAGTTATAATGTCGTCAGTAAATATTTTGTGCAGGTAAGTTGTTCCTCTGATTTAGTGATTATACAATCTTTACGGTCCAGGTCATTTCAGAAGCTACACAATGTCGAATTCATTCAACTGCTCCGTCCTTGAAGAAATTTTCATGCTTTTTGTTTAGCACACTCTGTACCACGCTTTTTTGCTTATTTAGTTATGTTTGAAAACATTTAATGATAATGTCCAAACTTTCAGTAAAGGTGTCACAAAATAACAGCATATTACAACACTTTCAAACAGTCCATATTTATCGATTATATTTAGTTGTGAATTAGTACAATTCATTAGTGATAGTCTTTGAATTCAAAGTGCTCCATACTTTATACATGTTGCTTACTTTAAAACAATTTATTTCCATATAAGGTAGTTTTCATACATTCAAGTGTGTGCTTAATTTTCACAAGATGTTTATCTTTCATTTGATTTACATATTGTTGTTTGGATTGATGATCTATTGCCAAAAGCATCTTTGCCTATGAACTTTAGGAACAGCCCTCATATGTACAGATGGACCATTAAGTCGGCGAAAAGTCTGCAAGTTTAAATAATTGACAAAAACAAAACAGACTTAAAATAGAGTGTCGCTATCATGATTTCACAATCATTTTAGCGTGTTACCATTATTATAGTATCGTTCTGTAAAATCGTGTTTTGAACGTCATCATTACATAGTACTATTTTCAGTGAATCACCATATAAAATTCTACGGTGGTCCGTTAGTGCCACTCATTGTTTTGCATTTTCGAGCTTTGCATTACAAGCGCGAGAACGCGAGAACACGATACGCAGTAGCGAAATCACGATGCGATGTTGCGAGATTACGATGCGAGATCGCGAAATTAATATCGCGATCTCGAATCGTAATCTCGCGCCCTCGCATCGTGTTTTCGCCCTTATATATCCAAAGGTCGAGAATGCGAAAACACGTTGCGAGGTTGCGAAATTAATATCGTGATCTCGCATCGTATTCTCGCAATTTCGCATCGTTTTCTCGCAATTTTGCATCGTCACGTGATTATCGCAATTTTGCATCGTATTCTCGCGAATCGCACTCTCGACCTTTGGATAACCCGATTACAAGCGTGAGAACACGACACGACGGAGCGAAATCACGATGCGAGGTTGCGAAACCACGATTCGAAAGTGTAACATCTTCGCCCAGTTTGATGATCAACCAACTTGCCCAAGGAACAGCAGAGTTATTTTTAGCAGTTTCCACTCTCTTCATCCGATCTTCACCAAACTTGATATTTTAAAGATTGCTTTTAACCAAGAGAGGCTTAACTGTTTTACAAACAGCTCTTGTTTAAATAGAGACGGCTTTACTAGTACCAATACCATCAGTTATCCAGTTGAATTGCATACGTTAAAATGCTTCTTGGAGCATGCTCACTACAGAGGAAGCAGTACTTTTGTTAAAAAAGGGAACCTTATAAAATATGGAAGCAGCATCCATATATCATGTATGAAACTGAAGAAACTATCAGCAGAAATATCAGAACTCGTTATACTGTATGTAGTCTCTCTAGAACCCCAATAACACCCACAACATGCACCCAGTAACTCTCTATTATATATATATATATATATATATATATATATATATATATATATATATATATATATATATATATATATATATATATATATATATATATATATATATATATATATATATATATATATATATATATATATATATATATATATATATATATATATATATATATATATATATATATATATGTCTATTTTTTCCATTATCTAGCAACAAGCAAAGCCCTGTGTCATTTCAGCATTATGTTAACATTGTTACGGGAGGTTCTTCAAATGTTATTTCAAAGTTTAAACTAGTTATCCTCACACTTAATATAATAAGTAGTTTAGAAAGCCAAGGTCAGTACTTCAATTAATTATTGGAAAGTAGTGAATTTAAGAAAGTCTGACAAATTTTGCTGAACACAATAATCAACAACATATAGAGAGTACATTTATTCATAACAAAATGTGTATAGCATATCACAGAGACTTAACCATCAATAATAAAACATACACACAGAAAACAATACATAAATTACTTTACAAAATAAAATAATAAAAATCACGAAAATATAATAAAACAAATAAGTCATAAAATGTCTTGCTTCTTAGATGTCTTCTTTGTGTAATGGATTAAATACTAATGGTATAAACTGCACATGTCAGTGACCTATGGCTTCCACTCAATGACCTTCACTGCGATGTCAGCTGCACGGGCCACGGCAGGGATCGGGTCTTTCTGATGTACTTTGATCTGAAATAACCCAACCATACACATTTGTGGGACTAACTTTGGACAAGCTGCATAGCACATCATGTTAGAATGTTAAAGGACAAGGGTGGAAAATAAAAGTAATCAAAATCATTTAAAATTACTAAATGTGACAAGTTGTGTTCTTCGTAAGTTATATATTTAAGGTCATTGTGTTATTACCTTGTCCACATGTTCCAGCAATGTTCTCCGACCTTCTGGAGCCTCTGAGAGGCACGTCAGAGCCTGTAACACAGAACATACACATCAAAGCCTGTAACATAGAACATACATGTCAGAGCCTGTAATAAAGAACATACATGTCAGAGCCTGTAACATAACATATATATGTCAGAGCCTGTAACACAGAACATACATGTCAGCGTCTGTAACACAGAACATAGATGTCAGAGCCTGTAACACAGAATATACATGTCAGAACCTGTAACATAGAACATACATGTCAGAGCCTGTAACACAGAACAGACACCTCATAGCCTTTAACACAGAACATACACTTCAGAGCCTGTAATATAGAACATACATATCAGAACCTGAAATATAGAACATTCAGGTCAGAACCTGTAACACAGAACATACACCTCAGAGCCTTTGACACAGAACATACATGTCTGAGCCTGAAACAGAGAACATACATATCAGAGCCTGTAACACAGAACATACATGTCAGAGCCTGAAACACAGAACATGCATGTTAGAGCCTGCAACACAGAACATACATGTCAGAGCCTGTAATGTAGAACATACATGTTCGAATATACATGTCAGAGCCTGTAACACAGAACATACAGGTCAGTCCCTGTAAAGCACAACATACACCTCAGAGCCTGTAACACAGAACAAACATATCCGAGCCTGAAACAGAGAACATACATATCAGAGCCTGTAACACAGAATATACATGTCCAAGCCTGCAACACACAACATGCATGTCAGAGCCTGTAATATAGAACATACATGTCAGAGCCGGAAACAGAGAACATACATGTCCGAGCCTGAAACAGAGAACATGCATGTCGGAGCCTGTAATATAGAACATACATGTCAGAGTCTGTAACACAGGACATACATGTCAGAGCCTGAAACAGAGAACATACATGTCAGAGTCTGGAACAAAGAACATACATGTCAGAGCCTGTAACACAGAATATACATGTCAGAGCCTGCAACACAGAACATACACATCAGAGCCTGTAACATAACACATACATGTCAAAGCCTTACCACAAATCATACATGTCAGAGTCTGTAACACAGAACATATATGTCACTGACTGCAACACAGACATACATGTCTCTGACTGTAACACAGAACATAAATGTCACTGACTCTAACAAAGAACATACATGTCACTGACTGCAACACAGAACATACACATCAGAGCCTGTACCACAGAACATACATGTCAAAGCCTTAACACAAAACATAGATGTCAGAGCCTGTAACACAGAACATACATGTCACTGACTGTAACACAGAACATACATGTCACTGAATGGAACACAGTACATAAATGTCACTGACTGTACCACAGAACATACATGTCACTGACTCTAACAAAGAACATACATGTCACTGACTGCAACACAGAACATAAACATCAGAGCCTGTACCACAGAACATACATGTCAAAGCCTTAACACAAAACATACATGTCAGAGCCTGTAACACAGAACATACATGTCACTGACTGTAACACAGAACATACATGTCACTGAATGGAACACAGTACATAAATGTCACTGACTGTACCACAGAACATATATGTCACTGACTGTAATACAGAACATACATGTCACTGAATATGATACAGAACATACATGTCAGAGTCTGTAACATAGAACATACATGTCAGAACCTGTAACATAGAACACACATGTAAGAGCCTGTAACACAGAACATACATGTCAGAGCCTGTAACACAGAACATATATGTCAGAGCCTGTAACACAGAACATACACATCAGAGCCTCTAACATAGAACATACATGTCAGAGTCTGTAACATAGAACATACATGTCAGAGTCTGTAACATAGAACATACACCTCATAGCCTTTAACACAGAACATACACCTCAGAGCCTTTAACACAGAACATACACCTCATAGCCTTTAACACAGAACATACACTTCAGATCCTGTAATATAGAACATACATATCAGAACCTGTAATATAGAACATACAGGTCAGAACCTGAAACAGAGAACATACACCTCAGAGCCTTTAACACAGAACATACATGTCCGAGTCTGTAATATAGAACATACATGTCAGAGCCTGTAACACAGAACATACATGTCAGAGTCTGTAAAACAGAACATAGATGTCAGAGCCTGTAACACAGAATATACATGTCAGAACCTGTAACATAGAACACACACATCACAGCCTGTAACAAAGAACATACAAGTCAGAGCCTGTAACACACAATACACACATCAGAGCCTGTCACATAGAACATACATGTCAGAGCCTATAACACAGAACATACATGCCAGAGTCTGTAACATAGAACATACATGTCAGAGCCTGTAACATAGAACACACATGTAAGAGCCTGTAAAACAGAACATACATGTCAGAGCCTGTAACACAGAACATATATGTCAGAGCCTGTAACACAGAACAAACACATCAGAGCCTCTAACAGAGAACATACATGTCAGTGTCTGTAACATAGAACATACATGTCAGAGTCTGTAACACAGAACATACATGTCAGAGTCTGTAACACAGAACATACACCTCATAGCCTTTAACACAGAACATACACTTCAGAGCCTGTAATATAGAACATACATATCAGAACCTGTAATATAGAACATACAGGTCAGAATCTGTAACACAGATCATACACCTCAGAGCCTTTAACACAGAACATACATGTCCGAGTCTGTAATATAGAACATACATGTCAGAGCCTGTAACATAGAACATATGTGTCAGAGTCTGTAACATAGAACATACGTGTCAGAGCCTGTAACACAGAACATACATGTCAGAGACTGTAACACAGAACATAGATGTCAGAGCCTGTAACACATAATATACATGTCAGAACCTGTAACATAGAACATTCATGTCGGAGCCTGTAACACAGAACAGACACCTCATAGCCTTTAACACAGAATATACACTTCAGAGCCTGTAATATAGAACATACATATCAGAACCTGTAATATAGAACATACAGGTCAGAACCTGTAACACAGAACATACACCTCAGAGCCTTTGACACAGAACATACATATCTGAGCCTGAAACAGAGAACATACATATCAGAGCCTGTAACACAGAACATACATGTCAGAGCCTGAAACACAGAACATGCATGTTAGAGCCTGCAACACAGAACATGCATGTCAGAGCCTGTAATGTAGAACATACATGTTCGAATATACATGTCAGAGCCTGTAACACAGAACATACAGGTCAGTCCCTGTAAAGCACAACATACACCTCAGAGCCTCCATTCCAGCGAATGGATATCTGCATTTCGAAGATTATACATCATTATGGGGATTAATTTTATGGCATCAGTATAAAATTGACAGCGGGAATAAATGAATGCATTAAAATTGTCGGACGGCTACATCAATGCTTTTCTGACACTTAATCAATAATACTGTAGACCTTTCCGATGTTCAATGGTGCCACTATTATACAATCACAACTAAGAATTAGCACTGGACTGAAAAATAGGCAGGCAAGTGCGTTCTTGTTCCTTGAAAATGTACTTTGAAGGTTAAAGGAGCGGACTACGAGGGCTGGTCTTAAAGTTCATGGACAATATAGAAATTATTATTTTTTTGTAATGCAAATGTTCATCAAATTACACTATTACAAAGAACATTTATTTTTCTACATAGTACGGCCATTCTTTACAAAATATATAGAACATGTACAGCATTACGGCTTATTTGCAAACACACTGTCAAACATACGGAGCAGATTGACGTCAGAATGACATCAAAATTCAACATTTCTTTACATATTTGCGAATTAATCTCCCTCGTGTTTAATTCGTTTAGTAGTGTGCACATACATGTTTTGTTAATGTTCTTTCATATAAAGCTATGGTAGATATTGCAGCCATGTTGGGAGTTCCGAAATGTTGTGAAATAAGGGTCACTGCAAATCCGTTTTACAATGAATAACATTGCACATTTCATGAATTCACCTATGGTATTTATGGTATGTTACAAATTATCAGACCTTGTAAAATCAGTAGTTATAATGTCGTCAGTAAATATTTTGTGCAGGTAAGTTGTTCCTCTGATTTAGTGATTATACAATCTTTACGGTCCAGGTCATTTCAGAAGCTACACAATGTCGAATTCATTCAACTGCTCCGTCCTTGAAGAAATTTTCATGCTTTTTGTTTAGCACACTCTGTACCACGCTTTTTTGCTTATTTAGTTATGTTTGAAAACATTTAATGATAATGTCCAAACTTTCAGTAAAGGTGTCACAAAATAACAGCATATTACAACACTTTCAAACAGTCCATATTTATCGATTATATTTAGTTGTGAATTAGTACAATTCATTAGTGATAGTCTTTGAATTCAAAGTGCTCCATACTTTATACATGTTGCTTACTTTAAAACAATTTATTTCCATATAAGGTAGTTTTCATACATTCAAGTGTGTGCTTAATTTTCACAAGATGTTTATCTTTCATTTGATTTACATATTGTTGTTTGGATTGATGATCTATTGCCAAAAGCATCTTTGCCTATGAACTTTAGGAACAGCCCTCATATGTACAGATGGACCATTAAGTCGGCGAAAAGTCTGCAAGTTTAAATAATTGACAAAAACAAAACAGACTTAAAATAGAGTGTCGCTATCATGATTTCACAATCATTTTAGCGTGTTACCATTATTATAGTATCGTTCTGTAAAATCGTGTTTTGAACGTCATCATTACATAGTACTATTTTCAGTGAATCACCATATAAAATTCTACGGTGGTCCGTTAGTGCCACTCATTGTTTTGCATTTTCGAGCTTTGCATTACAAGCGCGAGAACGCGAGAACACGATACGCAGTAGCGAAATCACGATGCGATGTTGCGAGATTACGATGCGAGATCGCGAAATTAATATCGCGATCTCGAATCGTAATCTCGCGCCCTCGCATCGTGTTTTCGCCCTTATATATCCAAAGGTCGAGAATGCGAAAACACGTTGCGAGGTTGCGAAATTAATATCGTGATCTCGCATCGTATTCTCGCAATTTCGCATCGTTTTCTCGCAATTTTGCATCGTCACGTGATTATCGCAATTTTGCATCGTATTCTCGCGAATCGCACTCTCGACCTTTGGATAACCCGATTACAAGCGTGAGAACACGACACGACGGAGCGAAATCACGATGCGAGGTTGCGAAACCACGATTCGAAAGTGTAACATCTTCGCCCAGTTTGATGATCAACCAACTTGCCCAAGGAACAGCAGAGTTATTTTTAGCAGTTTCCACTCTCTTCATCCGATCTTCACCAAACTTGATATTTTAAAGATTGCTTTTAACCAAGAGAGGCTTAACTGTTTTACAAACAGCTCTTGTTTAAATAGAGACGGCTTTACTAGTACCAATACCATCAGTTATCCAGTTGAATTGCATACGTTAAAATGCTTCTTGGAGCATGCTCACTACAGAGGAAGCAGTACTTTTGTTAAAAAAGGGAACCTTATAAAATATGGAAGCAGCATCCATATATCATGTATGAAACTGAAGAAACTATCAGCAGAAATATCAGAACTCGTTATACTGTATGTAGTCTCTCTAGAACCCCAATAACACCCACAACATGCACCCAGTAACTCTCTATTATATATATATATATATATATATATATATATATATATATATATATATATATATATATGTCTATTTTTTCCATTATCTAGCAACAAGCAAAGCCCTGTGTCATTTCAGCATTATGTTAACATTGTTACGGGAGGTTCTTCAAATGTTATTTCAAAGTTTAAACTAGTTATCCTCACACTTAATATAATAAGTAGTTTAGAAAGCCAAGGTCAGTACTTCAATTAATTATTGGAAAGTAGTGAATTTAAGAAAGTCTGACAAATTTTGCTGAACACAATAATCAACAACATATAGAGAGTACATTTATTCATAACAAAATGTGTATAGCATATCACAGAGACTTAACCATCAATAATAAAACATACACACAGAAAACAATACATAAATTACTTTACAAAATAAAATAATAAAAATCACGAAAATATAATAAAACAAATAAGTCATAAAATGTCTTGCTTCTTAGATGTCTTCTTTGTGTAATGGATTAAATACTAATGGTATAAACTGCACATGTCAGTGACCTATGGCTTCCACTCAATGACCTTCACTGCGATGTCAGCTGCACGGGCCACGGCAGGGATCGGGTCTTTCTGATGTACTTTGATCTGAAATAACCCAACCATACACATTTGTGGGACTAACTTTGGACAAGCTGCATAGCACATCATGTTAGAATGTTAAAGGACAAGGCTGGAAAATAAAAGTAATCAAAATCATTTAAAATTACTAAATGTGACAAGTTGTGTTCTTCGTAAGTTATATATTTAAGGTCATTGTGTTATTACCTTGTCCACATGTTCCAGCAATGTTCTCCGACCTTCTGGAGCCTCTGAGAGGCACGTCAGAGCCTGTAACACAGAACATACACATCAAAGCCTGTAACATAGAACATACATGTCAGAGCCTGTAATAAAGAACATACATGTCAGAGCCTGTAACATAACATATATATGTCAGAGCCTGTAACACAGAACATACATGTCAGCGTCTGTAACACAGAACATAGATGTCAGAGCCTGTAACACAGAATATACATGTCAGAATCTGTAACATAGAACATACATGTCAGAGCCTGTAACACAGAACAGACACCTCATAGCCTTTAACACAGAACATACACTTCAGAGCCTGTAATATAGAACATACATATCAGAACCTGAAATATAGAACATTCAGGTCAGAACCTGTAACACAGAACATACACCTCAGAGCCTTTGACACAGAACATACATGTCTGAGCCTGAAACAGAGAACATACATATCAGAGCCTGTAACACAGAACATACATGTCAGAGCCTGAAACACAGAACATGCATGTTAGAGCCTGCAACACAGAACATACATGTCAGAGCCTGTAATGTAGAACATACATGTTCGAATATACATGTCAGAGCCTGTAACACAGAACATACAGGTCAGTCCCTGTAAAGCACAACATACACCTCAGAGCCTGTAACACAGAACAAACATATCCGAGCCTGAAACAGAGAACATACATATCAGAGCCTGTAACACAGAATATACATGTCCAAGCCTGCAACACACAACATGCATGTCAGAGCCTGTAATATAGAACATACATGTCAGAGCCGGAAACAGAGAACATACATGTCCGAGCCTGAAACAGAGAACATGCATGTCGGAGCCTGTAATATAGAACATACATGTCAGAGCCTGTAACACAGGACATACATGTCAGAGCCTGAAACAGAGAACATACATGTCAGAGTCTGGAACAAAGAACATACATGTCAGAGCCTGTAACACAGAATATACATGTCAGAGCCTGCAACACAGAACATACACATCAGAGCCTGTAACATAACACATACATGTCAAATCCTTACCACAAATCATACATGTCAGAGTCTGTAACACAGAACATATATGTCACTGACTGCAACACAGACATACATGTCTCTGACTGTAACACAGAACATAAATGTCACTGACTCTAACAAAGAACATACATGTCACTGACTGCAACACAGAACATACACATCAGAGCCTGTACCACAGAACATACATGTCAAAGCCTTAACACAAAACATAGATGTCAGAGCCTGTAACACAGAACATACATGTCACTGACTGTAACACAGAACATACATGTCACTGAATGGAACACAGTACATAAATGTCACTGACTGTACCACAGAACATACATGTCACTGACTCTAACAAAGAACATACATGTCACTGACTGCAACACAGAACATACACATCAGAGCCTGTACCACAGAACATACATGTCAAAGCCTTAACACAAAACATACATGTCAGAGCCTGTAACACAGAACATACATGTCACTGACTGTAACACAGAACATACATGTCACTGAATGGAACACAGTACATAAATGTCACTGACTGTACCACAGAACATATATGTCACTGACTGTAATACAGAACATACATGTCACTGAATATGATACAGAACATACATGTCAGAGTCTGTAACATAGAACATACATGTCAGAACCTGTAACATAGAACACACATGTAAGAGCCTGTAACACAGAACATACATGTCAGAGCCTGTAACACAGAACATATATGTCAGAGCCTGTAACACAGAACATACACATCAGAGCCTCTAACATAGAACATACATGTCAGAGTCTGTAACATAGAACATACATGTCAGAGTCTGTAACATAGAACATACACCTCATAGCCTTTAACACAGAACATACACCTCAGAGCCTTTAACACAGAACATACACCTCATAGCCTTTAACACAGAACATACACTTCAGATCCTGTAATATAGAACATACATATCAGAACCTGTAATATAGAACATACAGGTCAGAACCTGAAACAGAGAACATACACCTCAGAGCCTTTAACACAGAACATACATGTCCGAGTCTGTAATATAGAACATACATGTCAGAGCCTGTAACATAGAACATATGTGTCAGAGTCTGTAACATAGAACATACATGTCAGAGCCTGTAACACAGAACATACATGTCAGAGTCTGTAAAAGAGAACATAGATGTCAGAGCCTGTAACACAGAATATACATGTCAGAACCTGTAACATAGAATACACACATCACAGCCTGTAACAAAGAACATACAAGTCAGAGCCTGTAACACACAATACACACATCAGAGCCTGTCACATAGAACATACATGTCAGAGCCTATAACACAGAACATACGTGCCAGAATCTGTAACATAGAACATACATGTCAGAGCCTGTAACATAGAACACACATGTAAGAGCCTGTAAAACAGAACATACATGTCAGAGCCTGTAACACAGAACATATATGTCAGAGCCTGTAACACAGAACAAACACATCAGAGCCTCTAACAGAGAACATACATGTCAGAGTCTGTAACATAGAACATACATGTCAGAGTCTGTAACACAGAACATACATGTCAGAGTCTGTAACACAGAACATACACCTCATAGCCTTTAACACAGAACATACACTTCAGAGCCTGTAATATAGAACATACATATCAGAACCTGTAATATAGAACATACAGGTCAGAATCTGTAACACAGATCATACACCTCAGAGCCTTTAACACAGAACATACATGTCCGAGTCTGTAATATAGAACATACATGTCAGAGCCTGTAACATAGAACATATGTGTCAGAGTCTGTAACATAGAACATACGTGTCAGAGCCTGTAACACAGAACATACATGTCAGAGACTGTAACACAGAACATAGATGTCAGAGCCTGTAACACATAATATACATGTCAGAACCTGTAACATAGAACATTCATGTCGGAGCCTGTAACACAGAACAGACACCTCATAGCCTTTAACACAGAATATACACTTCAGAGCCTGTAATATAGAACATACATATCAGAACCTGTAATATAGAACATACAGGTCAGAACCTGTAACACAGAACATACACCTCAGAGCCTTTGACACAGAACATACATATCTGAGCCTGAAACAGAGAACATACATATCAGAGCCTGTAACACAGAACATACATGTCAGAGCCTGAAACACAGAACATGCATGTTAGAGCCTGCAACACAGAACATGCATGTCAGAGCCTGTAATGTAGAACATACATGTTCGAATATACATGTCAGAGCCTGTAACACAGAACATACAGGTCAGTCCCTGTAAAGCACAACATACACCTCAGAGCCTCCATTCCAGCGAATGGATATCTGCATTTCGAAGATTATACATCATTATGGGGATTAATTTTATGGCATCAGTATAAAATTGACAGCGGGAATAAATGAATGCATTAAAATTGTCGGACGGCTACATCAATGCTTTTCTGACACTTAATCAATAATACTGTAGACCTTTCCGATGTTCAATGGTGCCACTATTATACAATCACAACTAAGAATTAGCACTGGACTGAAAAATAGGCAGGCAAGTGCGTTCTTGTTCCTTGAAAATGTACTTTGAAGGTTAAAGGAGCGGACTACGAGGGCTGGTCTTAAAGTTCATGGACAATATAGAAATTATTATTTTTTTGTAATGCAAATGTTCATCAAATTACACTATTACAAAGAACATTTATTTTTCTACATAGTACGGCCATTCTTTACAAAATATATAGAACATGTACAGCATTACGGCTTATTTGCAAACACACTGTCAAACATACGGAGCAGATTGACGTCAGAATGACATCAAAATTCAACATTTCTTTACATATTTGCGAATTAATCTCCCTCGTGTTTAATTCGTTTAGTAGTGTGCACATACATGTTTTGTTAATGTTCTTTCATATAAAGCTATGGTAGATATTGCAGCCATGTTGGGAGTTCCGAAATGTTGTGAAATAAGTGTCACTGCAAATCCGTTTTACAATGAATAACATTGCACATTTCATGAATTCACCTATGGTATTTATGGTATGTTACAAATTATCAGACCTTGTAAAATCAGTAGTTATAATGTCGTCAGTAAATATTTTGTGCAGGTAAGTTGTTCCTCTGATTTAGTGATTATACAATCTTTACGGTCCAGGTCATTTCAGAAGCTACACAATGTCGAATTCATTCAACTGCTCCGTCCTTGAAGTCATTTTCATGCTTTTTGTTTAGCACACTCTGTACCACGCTTTTTTGCTTATTTAGTTATGTTTGAAAACATTTAATGATAATGTCCAAACTTTCAGTAAAGGTGTCACAAAATAACAGCATATTACAACACTTTCAAACAGTCCATATTTATCGATTATATTTAGTTGTGAATTAGTACAATTCATTAGTGATAGTCTTTGAATTGAAAGTGCTCCATACTTTATACATGTTGCTTACTTTAAAACAATTTATTTCCATATAAGGTAGTTTTCATACATTCAAGTGTGTGCTTAATTTTCACAAGATGTTTATCTTTCATTTGATTTACATATTGTTGTTTGGATTGATGATCTATTGCCAAAAGCATCTTTGCCTATGAACTTTAGGAACAGCCCTCATATGTACAGATGGACCATTAAGTCGGCGAAAAGTCTGCAAGTTTAAATAATTGACAAAAACAAAACAGACTTAAAATAGAGTGTCGCTATCATGATTTCACAATAATTTTAGCGTGTTACCATTATTATAGTATCGTTCTGTAAAATCGTGTTTTGAACGTCATCATTACATAGTACTATTTTCAGTGAATCACCATATAAAATTCTACGGTGGTCCGTTAGTGCCACTCATTGTTTTGCATTTTCGAGCTTTGCATTACAAGCGCGAGAACGCGAGAACACGATACGCAGTAGCGAAATCACGATGCGATGTTGCGAGATTACGATGCGAGATCGCGAAATTAATATCGCGATCTCGAATCGTAATCTCGCGCCCTCGCATCGTGTTTTCGCCCTTATATATCCAAAGGTCGAGAATGCGAAAACACGTTGCGAGGTTGCGAAATTAATATCGTGATCTCGCATCGTATTCTCGCAATTTCGCATCGTTTTCTCGCAATTTTGCATCGTCACGTGATTATCGCAATTTTGCATCGTATTCTCGCGAATCGCACTCTCGACCTTTGGATAATCCGATTACAAGCGTGAGAACACGACACGACGGAGCGAAATCACGATGCGAGGTTGCGAAACCACGATTCGAAAGTGTAACATCTTCGCCCAGTTTGATGATCAACCAACTTGCCCAAGGAACAGCAGAGTTATTTTTAGCAGTTTCCACTCTCTTCATCCGATCTTCACCAAACTTGATATTTTAAAGATTGCTTTTAACCAAGAGAGGCTTAACTGTTTTACAAACAGCTCTTGTTTAAATAGAGACGGCTTTACTAGTACCAATACCATCAGTTATCCAGTTGAATTGCATACGTTAAAATGCTTCTTGGAGCATGCTCACTACAGAGGAAGCAGTACTTTTGTTAAAAAAGGGAACCTTATAAAATATGGAAGCAGCATCCATATATCATGTATGAAACTGAAGAAACTATCAGCAGAAATATCAGAACTCGTTATACTGTATGTAGTCTCTCTAGAACCCCAATAACACCCACAACATGCACCCAGTAACTCTCTATTATATATATATATATATATATATGTCTATTTTTTCCATTATCTAGCAACAAGCAAAGCCCTGTGTCATTTCAGCATTATGTTAACATTGTTACGGGAGGTTCTTCAAATGTTATTTCAAAGTTTAAACTAGTTATCCTCACACTTAATATAATAAGTAGTTTAGAAAGCCAAGGTCAGTACTTCAATTAATTATTGGAAAGTAGTGAATTTAAGAAAGTCTGACAAATTTTGCTGAACACAATAATCAACAACATATAGAGAGTACATTTATTCATAACAAAATGTGTATAGCATATCACAGAGACTTAACCATCAATAATAAAACATACACACAGAAAACAATACATAAATTACTTTACAAAATAAAATAATAAAAATCACGAAAATATAATAAAACAAATAAGTCATAAAATGTCTTGCTTCTTAGATGTCTTCTTTGTGTAATGGATTAAATACTAATGGTATAAACTGCACATGTCAGTGACCTATGGCTTCCACTCAATGACCTTCACTGCGATGTCAGCTGCACGGGCCACGGCAGGGATCGGGTCTTTCTGATGTACTTTGATCTGAAATAACCCAACCATACACATTTGTGGGACTAACTTTGGACAAGCTGCATAGCACATCATGTTAGAATGTTAAAGGACAAGGCTGGAAAATAAAAGTAATCAAAATCATTTAAAATTACTAAATGTGACAAGTTGTGTTCTTCGTAAGTTATATATTTAAGGTCATTGTGTTATTACCTTGTCCACATGTTCCAGCAATGTTCTCCGACCTTCTGGAGCCTCTGAGAGGCACGTCAGAGCCTGTAACACAGAACATACACATCAAAGCCTGTAACATAGAACATACATGTCAGAGCCTGTAATAAAGAACATACATGTCAGAGCCTGTAACATAACATATATATGTCAGAGCCTGTAACACAGAACATACATGTCAGCGTCTGTAACACAGAACATAGATGTCAGAGCCTGTAACACAGAATATACATGTCAGAACCTGTAACATAGAACATACATGTCAGAGCCTGTAACACAGAACAGACACCTCATAGCCTTTAACACAGAACATACACTTCAGAGCCTGTAATATAGAACATACATATCAGAACCTGAAATATAGAACATTCAGGTCAGAACCTGTAACACAGAACATACACCTCAGAGCCTTTGACACAGAACATACATGTCTGAGCCTGAAACAGAGAACATACATATCAGAGCCTGTAACACAGAACATACATGTCAGAGCCTGAAACACAGAACATGCATGTTAGAGCCTGCAACACAGAACATACATGTCAGAGCCTGTAATGTAGAACATACATGTTCGAATATACATGTCAGAGCCTGTAACACAGAACATACAGGTCAGTCCCTGTAAAGCACAACATACACCTCAGAGCCTGTAACACAGAACAAACATATCCGAGCCTGAAACAGAGAACATACATATCAGAGCCTGTAACACAGAATATACATGTCCAAGCCTGCAACACACAACATGCATGTCAGAGCCTGTAATATAGAACATACATGTCAGAGCCGGAAACAGAGAACATACATGTCCGAGCCTGAAACAGAGAACATGCATGTCGGAGCCTGTAATATAGAACATACATGTCAGAGTCTGTAACACAGGACATACATGTCAGAGCCTGAAACAGAGAACATACATGTCAGAGTCTGGAACAAAGAACATACATGTCAGAGCCTGTAACACAGAATATACATGTCAGAGCCTGCAACACAGAACATACACATCAGAGCCTGTAACATAACACATACATGTCAAAGCCTTACCACAAATCATACATGTCAGAGTCTGTAACACAGAACATATATGTCACTGACTGCAACACAGACATACATGTCTCTGACTGTAACACAGAACATAAATGTCACTGACTCTAACAAAGAACATACATGTCACTGACTGCAACACAGAACATACACATCAGAGCCTGTACCACAGAACATACATGTCAAAGCCTTAACACAAAACATAGATGTCAGAGCCTGTAACACAGAACATACATGTCACTGACTGTAACACAGAACATACATGTCACTGAATGGAACACAGTACATAAATGTCACTGACTGTACCACAGAACATACATGTCACTGACTCTAACAAAGAACATACATGTCACTGACTGCAACACAGAACATACACATCAGAGCCTGTACCACAGAACATACATGTCAAAGCCTTAACACAAAACATACATGTCAGAGCCTGTAACACAGAACATACATGTCACTGACTGTAACACAGAACATACATGTCACTGAATGGAACACAGTACATAAATGTCACTGACTGTACCACAGAACATATATGTCACTGACTGTAATACAGAACATACATGTCACTGAATATGATACAGAACATACATGTCAGAGTCTGTAACATAGAACATACATGTCAGAACCTGTAACATAGAACACACATGTAAGAGCCTGTAACACAGAACATACATGTCAGAGCCTGTAACACAGAACATATATGTCAGAGCCTGTAACACAGAACATACACATCAGAGCCTCTAACATAGAACATACATGTCAGAGTCTGTAACATAGAACATACATGTCCGAGTCTGTAATATAGAACATACATGTCAGAGCCTGTAACATAGAACATATGTGTCAGAGTCTGTAACATAGAACATACATGTCAGAGCCTGTAACACAGAACATACATGTCAGAGTCTGTAAAACAGAACATAGATGTCAGAGCCTGTAACACAGAATATACATGTCAGAACCTGTAACATAGAACACACACATCACAGCCTGTAACAAAGAACATACAAGTCAGAGCCTGTAACACACAATACACACATCAGAGCCTGTCACATAGAACATACATGTCAGAGCCTATAACACAGAACATACATGCCAGAGTCTGTAACATAGAACATACATGTCAGAGCCTGTAACATAGAACACACATGTAAGAGCCTGTAAAACAGAACATACATGTCAGAGCCTGTAACACAGAACATATATGTCAGAGCCTGTAACACAGAACAAACACATCAGAGCCTCTAACAGAGAACATACATGTCAGTGTCTGTAACATAGAACATACATGTCAGAGTCTGTAACACAGAACATACATGTCAGAGTCTGTAACACAGAACATACACCTCATAGCCTTTAACACAGAACATACACTTCAGAGCCTGTAATATAGAACATACATATCAGAACCTGTAATATAGAACATACAGGTCAGAATCTGTAACACAGATCATACACCTCAGAGCCTTTAACACAGAACATACATGTCCGAGTCTGTAATATAGAACATACATGTCAGAGCCTGTAACATAGAACATATGTGTCAGAGTCTGTAACATAGAACATACGTGTCAGAGCCTGTAACACAGAACATACATGTCAGAGACTGTAACACAGAACATAGATGTCAGAGCCTGTAACACATAATATACATGTCAGAACCTGTAACATAGAACATTCATGTCGGAGCCTGTAACACAGAACAGACACCTCATAGCCTTTAACACAGAATATACACTTCAGAGCCTGTAATATAGAACATACATATCAGAACCTGAAATATAGAACATTCATGTCACTGACTGCAACACAGACATACATGTCAGAGCCTGTAACATAACATATATATGTCAGAGCCTGTAACACAGAACATACATGTCAGCGTCTGTAACACAGAACATAGATGTCAGAGCCTGTAACACAGAATATACATGTCAGAACCTGTAACATAGAACATACATGTCAGAGCCTGTAACACAGAGCAGACACCTCATAGCCTTTAACACAGAACATACACTTCAGAGCCTGTAATATAGAACATACATATCAGAACCTGAAATATAGAACATTCAGGTCAGAACCTGTAACACAGAACATACACCTCAGAGCCTTTGACACAGAACATACATGTCTGAGCCTGAAACAGAGAACATACATATCAGAGCCTGTAACACAGAACATACATGTCAGAGCCTGAAACACAGAACATGCATGTTAGAGCCTGCAACACAGAACATACATGTCAGAGCCTGTAATGTAGAACATACATGTTCGAATATACATGTCAGAGCCAGTAACACAGAACATACAGCTCAGTCCCTGTAAAGCACAACATACACCTCAGAGCCTATAACACAGAACAAACATATCCGAGCCTGAAACAGAGAACATACATATCAGAGCCTGTAACACAGAATATACATGTCCAAGCCTGCAACACACAACATGCATGTCAGAGCCTGTAATATGGAACATACATGTCAGAGCCGGAAACAGAGAACATACATGTCCGAGCCTGAAACAGAGAACATGCATGTCGGAGCCTGTAATATACAACATACATGTCAGAGCCTGTAACACAGGACATACATGTCAGAGCCTGAAACAGAGAACATACATGTCAGAGTCTGAAACAAAGAACATACATGTCAGAGCCTGTAACACAGAATATACATGTCAGAGCCTGCAACACAGAACATACACATCAGAGCCTGTAACATAACACATACATGTCAAAGCCTTACCACAAATCATACATGTCAGAGTCTGTAACACAGAACATATATGTCACTGACTGCAACACAGACATACATGTCTCTGACTGTAACACAGAACATAAATGTCACTGACTCTAACAAAGAACATACATGTCACTGACTGCAACACAGAACATACACATCAGAGCCTGTACCACAGAACATACATGTCACTGACTGTAACACAGAACATACATGTCACTGAATGGAACACAGTACATAAATGTCACTGACTGTACCACAGAACATACATGTCACTGACTCTAACAAAGAACATACATGTCACTGACTGCAACACAGAACATACACATCAGAGCCTGTACCACAGAACATACATGTCAAAGCCTTAACACAAAACATACATGTCAGAGCCTGTAACACAGAACATACATGTCACTGACTGTAACACAGAACATACATGTCACTGAATGGAACACAGTACATAAATGTCACTGACTGTACCACAGAACATACATGTCACTGACTGTAATACAGAACATACATGTCACTGAATATGATAGAGAACATACATGTCAGAGTCTGTAACATAGAACATACATGTCAGAACCTGTAACATAGAACACACATGTAAGAGCCTGTAACACAGAACATACATGTCAGGGTCTGTAACACAGAACATAGATGTCAGAGACTGTAACACATAATACACATGTCAGAACCTGTAACATAGAACATACATGTCAGAGCCTGTAACACAGAACAGGCACCTCATAGCCTTTAACACAGAACATACACTTCAGAGCCTGTAATATAGAACATACATATCAGAACCTGTAATATAGAACATACAGGTCAGAACCTGAAACAGAGAACATACACCTCAGAGCCTTTAACACAGAACATACATGTCCGAGTCTGTAATATAGAACATACATGTCAGAGCCTGTAACATAGAACATATGTGTCAGAGTCTGTAACATAGAACATACGTGTCAGAGCCTGTAACACAGAACATACATGTCAGAGTCTGTAACACAGAACATAGATGTCAGAGCCTGTAACACAGAATATACATGTCAGAACCTGTAACATAGAACACACACATCACAGCCTGTAACACAGAACATACATGTCAGAGCCTGTAACACACAATACACACATCAGAGCCTGTCACATAGAACATACATGTCAGAGCCTATAATACAGAACATACATGTCAGAGTCTGTAACATAGAACATACATGTCAGATCCTGTAACATAGAACACACATGTAAGAGCCTGTAACACAGAACATACATGTCAGAGCCTGTAACACAGAACATATATGTCAGAGCCTGTAACACAGAACATACACATCAGAGCCTCTAACAGAGAACATACATGTCAGAGTCTGTAACATAGAACATACATGTCAGAGTCTGTAACACAGAACATACATGTCAGAGTCTGTAACACAGAACATACACCTCATAGCCTTTAACACAGAACATACACTTCAGAGCCTGTAATATAGAACATACATATCAGAACCTGTAATATAGAACATACAGGTCAGAATCTGTAACACAGATCATACACCTCAGATCCTTTAACACAGAACATACATGTCCGAGTCTGTAATATAGAACATACATGTCAGAGCCTGTAACATAGAACATATGTGTCAGAGTCTGTAACATAGAACATACGTGTCAGAGCCTGTAACACAGAACATACATGTCAGAGTCTGTAACACAGAACATAGATGTCAGAGACTGTAACACATAATATACATGTCAGAACCTGTAACATAGAACATACATGTCAGAGCCTGTAACACAGAACAGACACCTCATAGCCTTTAACACAGAACATACACTTCAGAGCCTGTAATATAGAACATACATATCAGAACCTGTAATATAGAACATACAGGTCAGAACCTGTAACACAGAACATACACCTCAGAGCCTTTGACACAGAACATACATGTCTGAGCCTGAAACAGAGAACATACATATCAGAGCCTGTAACACAGAACATACATGTCAGAGCCTGAAACACAGAACATACATGTTAGAGCCTGCAACACAGAACATGCATGTCAGAGCCTGTAATGTAGAACATACATGTTCGAATATACATGTCAGAGCCTGTAACACAGAACATACAGGTCAGTCCCTGTAAAGCACAACATACACCTCAGAGCCTCCATTCCAGCGAATGGATATCTGCATTTCGAAGATTATACATCATTATGGGGATTAATTTTATGGCATCAGGATAAAATTGACAGCGGGAATAAATGAATGCATTAAAATTGTCGAACGGCTACATCAATGCTTTTCTGACACTTAATCAATAATACTGTAGACCTTTCCGATGTTCAATGGTGCCACTATTATACAATCACAACTAAGAATTAGCACTGGACTGAAAAATAGGCAGGCAAGTGCGTTCTTGTTCCTTGAAAATGTACTTTGAAGGTTAAAGGAGCGGACTAGGAGGGCTGGTCTTAAATTTCATGGACAATATAGAAATTATTATTTTTTTGTAATGCAAATGTTCATCAAATTACACTATTACAAAGAACATTTATTTTTCTACATAGTACGGCCATTCTTTACAAAATATATAGAACATGTACAGCATTACGGCTTATTTGCAAACACACTGTCAAACATACGGAGCAGATTGACGTCAGAATGACATCAAAATTCAACATTTCTTTACATATTTGCGAATTAATCTCCCTCGTGTTTAATTCGTTTAGTAGTGTGCACATACATGTTTTGTTAATGTTCTTTCATATAAAGCTATGGTAGATATTGCAGCCATGTTGGGAGTTCCGAAATGTTGTGAAATAAGTGTCACTGCAAATCCGTTTTACAATGAATAACATTGCACATTTCATGAATTCACCTATGGTATTTATGGTATGTTACAAATTATCAGACCTTGTAAAATCAGTAGTTATAATGTCGTCAGTAAATATTTTGTGCAGGTAAGTTGTTCCTCTTATTTAGTGATTATACAATCTTTATGGTCATTTCAGAAGCTACACAATGTCGAATTCATTCAACTGCTCCGTCCTTGAAGTCATTTTCATGCTTTTTGTTTAGCACACTCTGTACCACGCTTTTTTGCTTATTTAGTTATGTTTGAAAACATTTAATGATAATGTCCAAACTTTCAGTAAAGGTGTCACAAAATAACAGCATATTACAACACTTTCAAACAGTCCATATTTATCGATTATATTTAGTTGTGAATTAGTACAATTCATTAGTGATAGTCTTTGAATTCAAAGTGCTCCATACTTTATACATGTTGCTTACTTTAAAACAATTTATTTCCATATAAGGTAGTTTTCATATATTCAAGTGTGTGCTTAATTTTCACAAGATGTTTATCTTTCATTTGATTTACATATTGTTGTTTGCATTGATGATCTATTGCCAAAAGCATCTTTGCCTATGAACTTTAGGAACAGCCCTCATATGTACAGATGGACCATTAAGTCGGCGAAAAGTCTGCAAGTTTAAATAATTGACAAAAACAAAACAGACTTAAAATAGAGTGTCGCTATCATGATTTCACAATCATTTTAGCGTGTTACCATTATTATAGTATCGTTCTGTAAAATCGTGTTTTGAACGTCATCATTACATAGTACTATTTTCAGTGAATCACCATATAAAATTCTACGGTCGTCCGTTAGTGCCACTCATTGTTTTGCATTTTCGAGCTTTGCATTACAAGCGCGAGAACGCGAGAACACGATACGAAGTAGCGAAATCACGATGCGATGCTGCGAGATTACGATGCGAAATCGCGAAATTAATAAATCGCGATCTCGAATCGTAATCTCGCGCCCTCGCTTCGTGTTTTCGCCCTTATATATCCAAAGGTCGAGAATGCGAAAACACGTTGCGATGTTGCGAAATTAATATCGTGATCTCGCATCGTATTCTCGCAATTTCGCATCGTTTTCTCGCAATTTTGCATCGTCACGTGATTATCGCAATTTTGCATCGTATTCTCGCGAATCGCACTCTCGGCCTTTGGATAATCCGATTACAAGCGTGAGAACACGACACGACGGAGCGAAATCACGATGCGAGGTTGCGAAACCACGATGCGAAAGTGTAACATCTTCGCCCAGTTTGATGATCAACCAACTTGCCCAAGGAACAGCAGAGTTATTTTTAGCAGTTTCCACTCTCTTCATCCGATCTTCACCAAACTTGATATTTTAAAGATTGCTTTTAACCAAGAGAGGCTTAACTGTTTTACAAACAGCTCTTGTTTAAATAGAGACGGCTTTACTAGTACCAATACCATCAGTTATCCAGTTGAATTGCATACGTTAAAATGCTTCTTGGAGCATGCTCACTACAGAGGAAGCAGTACTTTTGTTAAAAAAGGGAACCTTATAAAATATGGAAGCAGCATCCATATATCATGTATGAAACTGAAGAAACTATCAGCAGAAATATCAGAACTCGTTATACTGTATGTAGTCTCTCTAGAACCCCAATAACACCCACAACATGCACCCAGTAACTCTCTATTATATATATATATATATATATATATATATGTCTATTTTTTCCATTATCTAGCAACAAGCAAAGCCCTGTGTCATTTCAGCATTATGTTAACATTGTTACGGGAGGTTCTTCAAATGTTATTTCAAAGTTTAAACTAGTTATCCTCACACTTAATATAATAAGTAGTTTAGAAAGCCAAGGTCAGTACTTCAATTAATTATTGGAAAGTAGTGAATTTAAGAAAGTCTGACAAATTTTGCTGAACACAATAATCAACAACATATAGAGAGTACATTTATTCATAACAAAATGTGTATAGCATATCACAGAGACTTAACCATCAATAATAAAACATACACACAGAAAACAATACATAAATTACTTTACAAAATAAAATAATAAAAATCACGAAAATATAATAAAACAAATAAGTCATAAAATGTCTTGCTTCTTAGATGTCTTCTTTGTGTAATGGATTAAATACTAGTGGTATAAACTGCACATGTCAGTGACCTATGGCTTCCACTCAATGACCTTCACTGCGATGTCAGCTGCACGGGCCACGGCAGGGATCGGGTCTTTCTGATGTACTTTGATCTGAAATAACCCAACCATACACATTTGTGGGACTAACTTTGGACAAGCTGCATAGCACATCATGTTAGAATGTTAAAGGACAAGGGTGGAAAATAAAAGTAATCAAAATCATTTAAAATTACTAAATGTGACAAGTTGTGTTCTTCGTAAGTTATATATTTAAGGTCATTGTGTTATTACCTTGTCCACATGTTCCAGCAATGTTCTCCGACCTTCTGGAGCCTCTGAGAGGCACGTCAGAGCCTGTAACACAGAACATACACATCAAAGCCTGTAACATAAAACATACATGTCAGAGCCTGTAATAAAGAACATACATGTCAGAGCCTGTAACATAACATATATATGTCAGAGCCTGTAACACAGAACATACATGTCAGCGTCTGTAACACAGAACATAGATGTCAGAGCCTGTAACACAGAATATACATGTCAGAACCTGTAACATAGAACATACATGTCAGAGCCTGTAACACAGAGCAGACACCTCATAGCCTTTAACACAGAACATACACTTCAGAGCCTGTAATATAGAACATACATATCAGAACCTGAAATATAGAACATTCAGGTCAGAACCTGTAACACAGAACATACACCTCAGAGCCTTTGACACAGAACATACATGTCTGAGCCTGAAACAGAGAACATACATATCAGAGCCTGTAACACAGAACATACATGTCACTGACTGTAACACAGAACATACATGTCACTGAATGGAACACAGTACATAAATGTCACTGACAGTACCACAGAACATACATGTCACTGACTGTAATACAGAACATACATGTCACTGAATATGATAGAGAACATACATGTCAGAGTCTGTAACATAGAACATACATGTCAGAACCTGTAACATAGAACACACATGTAAGAGCCTGTAACACAGAACATACATGTCAGAGTCTGTAACACAGAACATAGATGTCAGAGACTGTAACACATAATATACATGTCATAACCTGTAACATAGAACATACATGTCAGAGCCTGTAACACAGAACAGGCACCTCATAGCCTTTAACACAGAACATACACTTCAGAGCCTGTAATATAGAACATACATATCAGAACCTGTAATATAGAACATACAGGTCAGAACCTGTAACACAGAACATACACCTCAGAGCCTTTGACACAGAACATACATGTCTGAGCCTGAAACAGAGAACATACATATCAGAGCCTGTAACACAGAACATACATGTCAGAGCCTGAAACACAGAACATACATGTTAGAGCCTGCAACACAGAACATGCATGTCAGAGCCTGTAATGTAGAACATACATGTTCGAATATACATGTCAGAGCCTGTAACACAGAACATACAGGTCAGTCCCTGTAAAGCACAACATACACCTCAGAGCCTCCATTCCAGCGAATGGATATCTGCATTTCGAAGATTATACATCATTATGGGGATTAATTTTATGGCATCAGGATAAAATTGACAGCGGGAATAAATGAATGCATTAAAATTGTCGAACGGCTACATCAATGCTTTTCTGACACTTAATCAATAATACTGTAGACCTTTCCGATGTTCAATGGTGCCACTATTATACAATCACAACTAAGAATTAGCACTGGACTGAAAAATAGGCAGGCAAGTGCGTTCTTGTTCCTTGAAAATGTACTTTGAAGGTTAAAGGAGCGGACTAGGAGGGCTGGTCTTAAATTTCATGGACAATATAGAAATTATTATTTTTTTGTAATGCAAATGTTCATCAAATTACACTATTACAAAGAACATTTATTTTTCTACATAGTACGGCCATTCTTTACAAAATATATAGAACATGTACAGCATTACGGCTTATTTGCAAACACACTGTCAAACATACGGAGCAGATTGACGTCAGAATGACATCAAAATTCAACATTTCTTTACATATTTGCGAATTAATCTCCCTCGTGTTTAATTCGTTTAGTAGTGTGCACATACATGTTTTGTTAATGTTCTTTCATATAAAGCTATGGTAGATATTGCAGCCATGTTGGGAGTTCCGAAATGTTGTGAAATAAGTGTCACTGCAAATCCGTTTTACAACGAATAACATTGCACATTTCATGAATTCACCTATGGTATTTATGGTATGTTACAAATTATCAGACCTTGTAAAATCAGTAGTTATAATGTCGTCAGTAAATATTTTGTGCAGGTAAGTTGTTCCTCTTATTTAGTGATTATACAATCTTTATGGTCATTTCAGAAGCTACACAATGTCGAATTCATTCAACTGCTCCGTCCTTGAAGTCATTTTCATGCTTTTTGTTTAGCACACTCTGTACCACGCTTTTTTGCTTATTTAGTTATGTTTGAAAACATTTAATGATAATGTCCAAACTTTCAGTAAAGGTGTCACAAAATAACAGCATATTACAACACTTTCAAACAGTCCATATTTATCGATTATATTTAGTTGTGAATTAGTACAATTCATTAGTGATAGTCTTTGAAATCAAAGTGCTCCATACTTTATACATGTTGCTTACTTTAAAACAATTTATTTCCATATAAGGTAGTTTTCATACATTCAAGTGTGTGCTTAATTTTCACAAGATGTTTATCTTTCATTTGATTTACATATTGTTGTTGGCATTGATGATCTATTGCCAAAAGCATCTTTGCCTATGAACTTTAGGAACAGCCCTCATATGTACAGATGGACCATTAAGTCGGCGAAAAGTCTGCAAGTTTAAATAATTGACAAAAACAAAACAGACTTAAAATAGAGTGTCGCTATCATGATTTCACAATCATTTTAGCGTGTTACCATTATTATAGTATCGTTCTGTAAAATCGTGTTTTGAACGTCATCATTACATAGTACTATTTTCAGTGAATCACCATATAAAATTCTACGGTGGTCCGTTAGTGCCACTCATTGTTTTGCATTTTCGAGCTTTGCATTACAAGCGCGAGAACGCGAGAACACGATACGCAGTAGCGAAATCACGATGCGATGTTGCGAGATTACGATGCGAGATCGCGAAATTAATATCGCGATCTCGAATCGTAATCTCGCGCCCTCGCATCGTGTTTTCGCCCTTATATATCCAAAGGTCGAGAATGCGAAAACACGTTGCGAGGTTGCGAAATTAATATCGTGATCTCGCATCGTATTCTCGCAATTTCGCATCGTTTTCTCGCAATTTTGCATCGTCACGTGATTATCGCAATTTTGCATCGTATTCTCGCGAATCGCACTCTCGACCTTTGGATAATCCGATTACAAGCGTGAGAACACGACACGACGGAGCGAAATCACGATGCGAGGTTGCGAAACCACGATTCGAAAGTGTAACATCTTCGCCCAGTTTGATGATCAACCAACTTGCCCAAGGAACAGCAGAGTTATTTTTAGCAGTTTCCACTCTCTTCATCCGATCTTCACCAAACTTGATATTTTAAAGATTGCTTTTAACCAAGAGAGGCTTAACTGTTTTACAAACAGCTCTTGTTTAAATAGAGACGGCTTTACTAGTACCAATACCATCAGTTATCCAGTTGAATTGCATACGTTAAAATGCTTCTTGGAGCATGCTCACTACAGAGGAAGCAGTACTTTTGTTAAAAAAGGGAACCTTATAAAATATGGAAGCAGCATCCATATATCATGTATGAAACTGAAGAAACTATCAGCAGAAATATCAGAACTCGTTATACTGTATGTAGTCTCTCTAGAACCCCAATAACACCCACAACATGCACCCAGTAACTCTCTATTATATATATATATATATATATATGTCTATTTTTTCCATTATCTAGCAACAAGCAAAGCCCTGTGTCATTTCAGCATTATGTTAACATTGTTACGGGAGGTTCTTCAAATGTTATTTCAAAGTTTAAACTAGTTATCCTCACACTTAATATAATAAGTAGTTTAGAAAGCCAAGGTCAGTATAATTATTGGAAAGTAGTGAATTTAAGAAAGTCTGACAAATTTTGCTGAACACAATAATCAACAACATATAGAGAGTACATTTATTCATAACAAAATGTGTATAGCATATCACAGAGACTTAACCATCAATAATAAAACATACACACAGAAAACAATACATAAATTACTTTACAAAATAAAATAATAAAAATCACGAAAATATAATAAAACAAATAAGCTTCTTAGATGTCTTCTTTGTGTAATGGATTAAATACTAATGGTATAAACTGCACATGTCAGTGACCTATGGCTTCCACTCAATGACCTTCACTGCGATGTCAGCTGCACGGGCCACGGCAGGGATCGGATCTTTCTGATGTACTTTGATCTGAAATAACCCAACCATACACATTTGTGGGACTAACTTTGGACAAGCTGCATAGCACATCATGTTAGAATGTTAAAGGACAAGGGTGGAAAATAAAAGTAATCAAAATCATTTAAAATTACTAAATGTGACAAGTTGTGTTCTTCGTAAGTTATATATTTAAGGTCATTGTGTTATTGCCTTGTCCACATGTTCCAGCAATGTTCTCCGACCTTCTGGAGCCTCTGAGAGGCACGTCAGAGCCTGTAACACAGAACATACACATCAAAGCCTGTAACATAGAACATACATGTCAGAGCCTGTAATAAAGAACATACATGTCAGAGCCTGTAACATAACATATATATGTCAGAGCCTGTAACACAGAACATACATGTCAGCGTCTGTAACACAGAACATAGATGTCAGAGCCTGTAACACAGAATATACATGTCAGAACCTGTAACATAGAACATACATGTCAGAGCCTGTAACACAGAACAGACACCTCATAGCCTTTAACACAGAACATACACTTCAGAGCCTGTAATATAGAACATACATATCAGAACCTGAAATATAGAACATTCAGGTCAGAACCTGTAACACAGAACATACACCTCAGAGCCTTTGACACAGAACATACATGTCTGAGCCTGAAACAGAGAACATACATATCAGAGCCTGTAACACAGAACATACATGTCAGAGCCTGAAACACAGAACATGCATGTTAGAGCCTGCAACACAGAACATACATGTCAGAGCCTGTAATGTAGAACATACATGTTCGAATATACATGTCAGAGCCTGTAACACAGAACATACAGGTCAGTCCCTGTAAAGCACAACATACACCTCAGAGCCTGTAACACAGAACAAACATATCCGAGCCTGAAACAGAGAACATACATATCAGAGCCTGTAACACAGAATATACATGTCCAAGCCTGCAACACACAACATGCATGTCAGAGCCTGTAATATAGAACATACATGTCAGAGCCGGAAACAGAGAACATACATGTCCGAGCCTGAAACAGAGAACATGCATGTCGGAGCCTGTAATATAGAACATACGTGTCAGAGCCTGTAACACAGAACATACATGTCAGAGCCTGAAACAGAGAACATACATGTCAGAGTCTGAAACACAGAACATACATGTCAGGGCCTGTAACACAGAATATACATGTCAGAGCCTGCAACACAGAACATACACATCAGAGCCTGTAACATAACACATACATGTCAAAGCCTTACCACAAATCATACATGTCAGAGTCTGTAACACAGAACATATATGTCACTGACTGCAACACAGACATACATGTCTCTGACTGTAACACAGAACATAAATGTCACTGACTCTAACAAAGAACATACATGTCACTGACTGCAACACAGAACATACACATCAGAGCCTGTACCACAGAACATACATGTCAAAGCCTTAACACAAAACATAGATGTCAGAGCCTGTAACACAGAACATACATGTCACTGACTGTAACACAGAACATACATGTCACTGAATGGAACACAGTACATAAATGTCACTGACTGTACCACAGAACATACATGTCACTTACTCTAACAAAGAACATACATGTCACTGACTGCAACACAGAACATACACATCAGAGCCTGTACCACAGAACATACATGTCAAAGCCTTAACACAAAACATACATGTCAGAGCCTGTAACACAGAACATACATGTCACTGACTGTAACACAGAACATACATGTCACTGAATGGAACACAGTACATAAATGTCACTGACTGTACCACATAACATATATGTCACTGACTGTAATACAGAACATACATGTCACTGAATATGATACAGAACATACATGTCAGAGTCTGTAACATAGAACATACATGTCAGAACCTGTAACATAGAACACACATGTAAGAGCCTGTAACACAGAACATACATGTCAGAGCCTGTAACACAGAACATATATGTCAGAGCCTGTAACACAGAACATACACATCAGAGCCTCTAACATAGAACATACATGTCAGAGTCTGTAACATAGAACATACATGTCAGAGTCTGTAACATAGAACATACACCTCATAGCCTTTAACACAGAACATACACCTCAGAGCCTTTAACACAGAACATACACCTCATAGCCTTTAACACAGAACATACACTTCAGAGCCTGTAATATAGAACATACATATCAGAACCTGTAATATAGAACATACAGGTCAGAACCTGAAACAGAGAACATACACCTCAGAGCCTTTAACACAGAACATACATGTCCGAGTCTGTAATATAGAACATACATGTCAGAGCCTGTAACATAGAACATATGTGTCAGAGTCTGTAACATAGAACATACATGTCAGAGCCTGTAACACAGAACATACATGTCAGAGTCTGTAAAACAGAACATAGATGTCAGAGCCTGTAACACAGAATATACATGTCAGAACCTGTAACATAGAACACACATGTAAGAGCCTGTAACACAGAACATACAACTCATAGCCTTTAACACAGAACATACACCTCATAGCCTTTAACACAGAACATACACCTCATAGCCTTTAACACAGAACATACACTTCAGAGCCTGTATTATAGAACATACATATCAGAACCTGTAATATAGAACATACAGGTCAGAACCTGAAACAGAGAACATACACCTCAGAGCCTTTAACACAGAACATACATGTCCGAGTCTGTAATATAGAACATACATGTCAGAGCCTGTAACATAGAACATATGTGTGAGAGTCTGTAACATAGAACATACATGTCAGAGCCTGTAACACAGAACATACATGTCAGAGTCTGTAACACAGAACATAGATGTCAGAGCCTGTAACACAGAACACACACATCACAGCCTGTAACACAGAACATACATGTTAGAGCCTGTAACACACAATACACACATCAGAGCCTGTCACATAAAACATACATGTCAGAGCCTATAACACAGAACATACATGTCAGAGTCTGTAACATAGAACATACATGTCAGAGCCTGTAACATAGAACACACATGTAAGAGCCTATAACACAGAACATACATGTCCGAGCCTGTAACACAGAACATATATGTCAGAGCCTGTAACACAGAACATACACATCAGAGCCTCTAACAGAGAACATACATGTCAGAGTATGTAACATAGAACATACATGTCAGAGTCTGTAACACAGAACATACATGTCAGAGTCTGTAACACAGAACATACACCTCATAGCCTTTAACACAGAACATACACTTCAGAGCCTGTAATATAGAACATACATATCAGAACCTGTAATATAGAACATACAGGTCAGAATCTGTAACACAGAACATACACCTCAGAGCCTTTAACACAGAACATACATGTCCGAGTCTGTAATATAGAACATACATGTCAGAGCCTGTAACATAGAACATATGTGTCAGAGTCTGTAACATAGAACATACGTGTCAGAGCCTGTAACACAGAACATACATGTCAGAGTCTGTAACACAGAACATAGATGTCAGAGCCTGTAACACATAATATACATGTCAGAACCTGTAACATAGAACATACATGTCGGAGCCTGTAACACAGAACAGACACCTCATAGCCTTTAACACAGAACATACACTTCAGAGCCTGTAATATAGAACATACATATCAGAACCTGTAATATAGAACATACAGGTCAGAACCTGTAACACAGAACATACACCTCAGAGCCTTTGACACAGAACATACATGTCTGAGCCTGAAACAGAGAACATACATATCAGAGCCTGTAACACAGAACATACATGTCAGAGCCTGAAACACAGAACATACATGTTAGAGCCTGCAACACAGAACATACATGTCAGAGCCAGTAATGTAGAACATACATGTTCGAATATACATGTCAGAGCCTGTAACACAGAACATACAGGTCAGTCCCTGTAAAGCACAACATACACCTCAGAGCCTCCATTCCAGCGAATGGATATCTGCATTTCGAAGATTATACATCATTATGGGGATTAATTTTATGGCATCAGTATAAAATTGACAGCGGGAATAAATGAATGCATTAAAATTGTCGGACGGCTACATCAATGCTTTTCTGACACTTAATCAATAATACTGTAGACCTTTCCGATGTTCAATGGTGCCACTATTATACAATCACAACTAAGAATTAGCACTGGACTGAAAAATAGGCAGGCAAGTGCGTTCTTGTTCCTTGAAAATGTACTTTGAAGGTTAAAGGAGCGGACTACGAGGGCTGGTCTTAAAGTTCATGGACAATATAGAAATTATTATTTTTTTGTAATGCAAATGTTCATCAAATTACACTATTACAAAGAACATTTATTTTTCTACATAGTACGGCCATTCTTTACAAAATATATAGAACATGTACAGCATTACGGCTTATTTGCAAACACACTGTCAAACATACGGAGCAGATTGACGTCAGAATGACATCAAAATTCAACATTTCTTTACATATTTGCGAATTAATCTCCCTCGTGTTTAATTCGTTTAGTAGTGTGCACATACATGTTTTGTTAATGTTCTTTCATATAAAGCTATGGTAGATATTGCAGCCATGTTGGGAGTTCCGAAATGTTGTGAAATAAGTGTCACTGCAAATCCGTTTTACAATGAATAACATTGCACATTTCATGAATTCACCTATGGTATTTATGGTATGTTACAAATTATCAGACCTTGTAAAATCAGTAGTTATAATGTCGTCAGTAAATATTTTGTGCAGGTAAGTTGTTCCTCTGATTTAGTGATTATACAATCTTTACGGTCCAGGTCATTTCAGAAGCTACACAATGTCGAATTCATTCAACTGCTCCGTCCTTGAAGAAATGTTCATGCTTTTTGTTTAGCACACTCTGTACCACGCTTTTTTGCTTATTTAGTTATGTTTGAAAACATTTAATGATAATGTCCAAACTTTCAGTAAAAGTGTCACAAAATAACAGCATATTACAACACTTTCAAACAGTCCATATTTATCGATTATATTTAGTTGTGAATTAGTACAATTCATTAGTGATAGTCTTTGAATTCAAAGTGCTCCATACTTTATACATGTTGCTTACTTTAAAACAATTTATTTCCATATAAGGTAGTTTTCATACATTCAAGTGTGTGCTTAATTTTCACAAGATGTTTATCTTTCATTTGATTTACATATTGTTGTTTGGATTGATGATCTATTGCCAAAAGCATCTTTGCCTATGAACTTTAGGAACAGCCCTCATATGTACAGATGGACCATTAAGTCGGCGAAAAGTCTGCAAGTTTAAATAATTGACAAAAACAAAACAGACTTAAAATAGAGTGTCGCTATCATGATTTCACAATCATTTTAGCGTGTTACCATTATTATAGTATCGTTCTGTAAAATCGTGTTTTGAACGTCATCATTACATAGTACTATTTTCAGTGAATCACCATATAAAATTCTACGGTGGTCCGTTAGTGCCACTCATTGTTTTGCATTTTCGAGCTTTGCATTACAAGCGCGAGAACGCGAGAACACGATACGCAGTAGCGAAATCACGATGCGATGTTGCGAGATTACGATGCGAGATCGCGAAATTAATATCGCGATCTCGAATCGTAATCTCGCGCCCTCGCATCGTGTTTTCGCCCTTATATATCCAAAGGTCGAGAATGCGAAAACACGTTGCGAGGTTGCGAAATTAATATCGTGATCTCGCATCGTATTCTCGCAATTTCGCATCGTTTTCTCGCAATTTTACATCGTCACGTGATTATCGCAATTTTGCATCGTATTCTCGCGAATCGCACTCTCGACCTTTGGATAACCCGATTACAAGCGTGAGAACACGACACGACGGAGCGAAATCACGATGCGAGGTTGCGAAACCACGATTCGAAAGTGTAACATCTTCGCCCAGTTTGATGATCAACCAACTTGCCCAAGGAACAGCAGAGTTATTTTTAGCAGTTTCCACTCTCTTCATCCGATCTTCACCAAACTTGATATTTTAAAGATTGCTTTTAACCAAGAGAGGCTTAACTGTTTTACAAACAGCTCTTGTTTAAATAGAGACGGCTTTACTAGTACCAATACCATCAGTTATCCAGTTGAATTGCATACGTTAAAATGCTTCTTGGAGCATGCTCACTACAGAGGAAGCAGTACTTTTGTTAAAAAAGGGAACCTTATAAAATATGGAAGCAGCATCCATATATCATGTATGAAACTGAAGAAACTATCAGCAGAAATATCAGAACTCGTTATACTGTATGTAGTCTCTCTAGAACCCCAATAACACCCACAACATGCACCCAGTAACTCTCTATTATATATATATATATATATATATATATATATATATATATATATATATGTCTATTTTTTCCATTATCTAGCAACAAGCAAAGCCCTGTGTCATTTCAGCATTATGTTAACATTGTTACGGGAGGTTCTTCAAATGTTATTTCAAAGTTTAAACTAGTTATCCTCACACTTAATATAATAAGTAGTTTAGAAAGCCAAGGTCAGTATAATTATTGGAAAGTAGTGAATTTAAGAAAGTCTGACAAATTTTGCTGAACACAATAATCAACAACATATAGAGAGTACATTTATTCATAACAAAATGTGTATAGCATATCACAGAGACTTAACCATCAATAATAAAACATACACACAGAAAACAATACATAAATTACTTTACAAAATAAAATAATAAAAATCACGAAAATATAATAAAACAAATAAGTCATAAAATGTCTTGCTTCTTAGATGTCTTCTTTGTGTAATGGATTAAATACTAATGGTATAAACTGCACATGTCAGTGACCTATGGCTTCCACTCAATGACCTTCACTGCGATGTCAGCTGCACGGGCCACGGCAGGGATCGGATCTTTATGATGTACTTTGATCTGAAATAACCCAACCATACACATTTGTGGGACTAACTTTGGACAAGCTGCATAGCACATCATGTTAGAATGTTAAAGGACAAGGGTGGAAAATAAAAGTAATCAAAATCATTTAAAATTACTAAATGTGACAAGTTGTGTTCTTCGTAAGTTATATATTTAAGGTCATTGTGTTATTACCTTGTCCACATGTTCCAGCAATGTTCTCCGACCTTCTGGAGCCTCTGAGAGGCACGTCAGAGCCTGTAACACAGAACATACACATCAAAGCCTGTAACATAGAACATACATGTCAGAGCCTGTAATAAAGAACATACATGTCAGAGCCTGTAACATAACATATATATGTCAGAGCCTGTAACACAGAACATACATGTCAGCGTCTGTAACACAGAACATAGATGTCAGAGCCTGTAACACAGAATATACATGTCAGAACCTGTAACATAGAACATACATGTCAGAGCCTGTAACACAGAACAGACACCTCATAGCCTTTAACACAGAACATACACTTCAGAGCCTGTAATATAGAACATACATATCAGAACCTGAAATATAGAACATTCAGGTCAGAACCTGTAACACAGAACATACACCTCAGAGCCTTTGACACAGAACATACATGTCTGAGCCTGAAACAGAGAACATACATATCAGAGCCTGTAACACAGAACATACATGTCAGAGCCTGAAACACAGAACATGCATGTTAGAGCCTGCAACACAGAACATACATGTCAGAGCCTGTAATGTAGAACATACATGTTCGAATATACATGTCAGAGCCTGTAACACAGAACATACAGGTCAGTCCCTGTAAAGCACAACATACACCTCAGAGCCTGTAACACAGAACAAACATATCCGAGCCTGAAACAGAGAACATACATATCAGAGCCTGTAACACAGAATATACATGTCCAAGCCTGCAACACACAACATGCATGTCAGAGCCTGTAATATAGAACATACATGTCAGAGCCGGAAACAGAGAACATACATGTCCGAGCCTGAAACAGAGAACATGCATGTCGGAGCCTGTAATATAGAACATACGTGTCAGAGCCTGTAACACAGGACATACATGTCAGAGCCTGAAACAGAGAACATACATGTCAGAGTCTGAAACAAAGAACATACATGTCAGAGCCTGTAACACAGAATATACATGTCAGAGCCTGCAACACAGAACATACACATCAGAGCCTGTAACATAACACATACATGTCAAAGCCTTACCACAAATCATACATGTCAGAGTCTGTAACACAGAACATATATGTCACTGACTGCAACACAGACATACATGTCTCTGACTGTAACACAGAACATAAATGTCACTGACTCTAACAAAGAACATACATGTCACTGACTGCAACACAGAACATACACATCAGAGCCTGTACCACAGAACATACATGTCAAAGCCTTAACACAAAACATAGATGTCAGAGCCTGTAACACAGAACATACATGTCACTGACTGTAACACAGAACATACATGTCACTGAATGGAACACAGTACATAAATGTCACTGACTGTACCACAGAACATACATGTCACTTACTCTAACAAAGAACATACATGTCACTGACTGCAACACAGAACATACACATCAGAGCCTGTACCACAGAACATACATGTCAAAGCCTTAACACAAAACATACATGTCAGAGCCTGTAACACAGAACATACATGTCACTGACTGTAACACAGAACATACATGTCACTGAATGGAACACAGTACATAAATGTCACTGACTGTACCACATAACATATATGTCACTGACTGTAATACAGAACATACATGTCACTGAATATGATACAGAACATACATGTCAGAGTCTGTAACATAGAACATACATGTCAGAACCTGTAACATAGAACACACATGTAAGAGCCTGTAACACAGAACATACATGTCAGAGCCTGTAACACAGAACATATATGTCAGAGCCTGTAACACAGAACATACACATCAGAGCCTCTAACATAGAACATACATGTCAGAGTCTGTAACATAGAACATACATGTCCGAGTCTGTAATATAGAACATACATGTCAGAGCCTGTAACATAGAACATATGTGTCAGAGTCTGTAACATAGAACATACATGTCAGAGCCTGTAACACAGAACATACATGTCAGAGTCTGTAAAACAGAACATAGATGTCAGAGCCTGTAACACAGAATATACATGTCAGAACCTGTAACATAGAACACACACATCACAGCCTGTAACAAAGAACATACAAGTCAGAGCCTGTAACACACAATACACACATCAGAGCCTGTCACATAGAACATACATGTCAGAGCCTATAACACAGAACATACATGCCAGAGTCTGTAACATAGAACATACATGTCAGAGCCTGTAACATAGAACACACATGTAAGAGCCTGTAAAACAGAACATACATGTCAGAGCCTGTAACACAGAACATATATGTCAGAGCCTGTAACACAGAACAAACACATCAGAGCCTCTAACAGAGAACATACATGTCAGAGTCTGTAACATAGAACATACATGTCAGAGTCTGTAACACAGAACATACATGTCAGAGTCTGTAACACAGAACATACACCTCATAGCCTTTAACACAGAACATACACTTCAGAGCCTGTAATATAGAACATACATATCAGAACCTGTAATATAGAACATACAGGTCAGAATCTGTAACACAGATCATACACCTCAGAGCCTTTAACACAGAACATACATGTCCGAGTCTGTAATATAGAACATACATGTCAGAGCCTGTAACATAGAACATATGTGTCAGAGTCTGTAACATAGAACATACGTGTCAGAGCCTGTAACACAGAACATACATGTCAGAGACTGTAACACAGAACATAGATGTCAGAGCCTGTAACACATAATATACATGTCAGAACCTGTAACATAGAACATTCATGTCGGAGCCTGTAACACAGAACAGACACCTCATAGCCTTTAACACAGAATATACACTTCAGAGCCTGTAATATAGAACATACATATCAGAACCTGTAATATAGAACATACAGGTCAGAACCTGTAACACAGAACATACACCTCAGAGCCTTTGACACAGAACATACATATCTGAGCCTGAAACAGAGAACATACATATCAGAGCCTGTAACACAGAACATACATGTCAGAGCCTGAAACACAGAACATGCATGTTAGAGCCTGCAACACAGAACATGCATGTCAGAGCCTGTAATGTAGAACATACATGTTCGAATATACATGTCAGAGCCTGTAACACAGAACATACAGGTCAGTCCCTGTAAAGCACAACATACACCTCAGAGCCTCCATTCCAGCGAATGGATATCTGCATTTCGAAGATTATACATCATTATGGGGATTAATTTTATGGCATCAGTATAAAATTGACAGCGGGAATAAATGAATGCATTAAAATTGTCGGACGGCTACATCAATGCTTTTCTGACACTTAATCAATAATACTGTAGACCTTTCCGATGTTCAATGGTGCCACTATTATACAATCACAACTAAGAATTAGCACTGGACTGAAAAATAGGCAGGCAAGTGCGTTCTTGTTCCTTGAAAATGTACTTTGAAGGTTAAAGGAGCGGACTACGAGGGCTGGTCTTAAAGTTCATGGACAATATAGAAATTATTATTTTTTTGTAATGCAAATGTTCATCAAATTACACTATTACAAAGAACATTTATTTTTCTACATAGTACGGCCATTCTTTACAAAATATATAGAACATGTACAGCATTACGGCTTATTTGCAAACACACTGTCAAACATACGGAGCAGATTGACGTCAGAATGACATCAAAATTCAACATTTCTTTACATATTTGCGAATTAATCTCCCTCGTGTTTAATTCGTTTAGTAGTGTGCACATACATGTTTTGTTAATGTTCTTTCATATAAAGCTATGGTAGATATTGCAGCCATGTTGGGAGTTCCGAAATGTTGTGAAATAAGTGTCACTGCAAATCCGTTTTACAATGAATAACATTGCACATTTCATGAATTCACCTATGGTATTTATGGTATGTTACAAATTATCAGACCTTGTAAAATCAGTAGTTATAATGTCGTCAGTAAATATTTTGTGCAGGTAAGTTGTTCCTCTGATTTAGTGATTATACAATCTTTACGGTCCAGGTCATTTCAGAAGCTACACAATGTCGAATTCATTCAACTGCTCCGTCCTTGAAGAAATTTTCATGCTTTTTGTTTAGCACACTCTGTACCACGCTTTTTTGCTTATTTAGTTATGTTTGAAAACATTTAATGATAATGTCCAAACTTTCAGTAAAGGTGTCACAAAATAACAGCATATTACAACACTTTCAAACAGTCCATATTTATCGATTATATTTAGTTGTGAATTAGTACAATTCATTAGTGATAGTCTTTGAATTCAAAGTGCTCCATACTTTATACATGTTGCTTACTTTAAAACAATTTATTTCCATATAAGGTAGTTTTCATACATTCAAGTGTGTGCTTAATTTTCACAAGATGTTTATCTTTCATTTGATTTACATATTGTTGTTTGGATTGATGATCTATTGCCAAAAGCATCTTTGCCTATGAACTTTAGGAACAGCCCTCATATGTACAGATGGACCATTAAGTCGGCGAAAAGTCTGCAAGTTTAAATAATTGACAAAAACAAAACAGACTTAAAATAGAGTGTCGCTATCATGATTTCACAATCATTTTAGCGTGTTACCATTATTATAGTATCGTTCTGTAAAATCGTGTTTTGAACGTCATCATTACATAGTACTATTTTCAGTGAATCACCATATAAAATTCTACGGTGGTCCGTTAGTGCCACTCATTGTTTTGCATTTTCGAGCTTTGCATTACAAGCGCGAGAACGCGAGAACACGATACGCAGTAGCGAAATCACGATGCTGTGTTGCGAGATTACGATGCGAGATCGCGAAATTAATATCGCGATCTCGAATCGTAATCTCGCGCCCTCGCATCGTGTTTTCGCCCTTATATATCCAAAGGTCGAGAATGCGAAAACACGTTGCGAGGTTGCGAAATTAATATCGTGATCTCGCATCGTATTCTCGCAATTTCGCATCGTTTTCTCGCAATTTTGCATCGTCACGTGATTATCGCAATTTTGCATCGTATTCTCGCGAATCGCACTCTCGACCTTTGGATAATCCGATTACAAGCGTGAGAACACGACACGACGGAGCGAAATCACGATGCGAGGTTGCGAAACCACGATTCGAAAGTGTAACATCTTCGCCCAGTTTGATGATCAACCAACTTGCCCAAGGAACAGCAGAGTTATTTTTAGCAGTTTCCACTCTCTTCATCCGATCTTCACCAAACTTGATATTTTAAAGATTGCTTTTAACCAAGAGAGGCTTAACTGTTTTACAAACAGCTCTTGTTTAAATAGAGACGGCTTTACTAGTACCAATACCATCAGTTATCCAGTTGAATTGCATACGTTAAAATGCTTCTTGGAGCATGCTCACTACAGAGGAAGCAGTACTTTTGTTAAAAAAGGGAACCTTATAAAATATGGAAGCAGCATCCATATATCATGTATGAAACTGAAGAAACTATCAGCAGAAATATCAGAACTCGTTATACTGTATGTAGTCTCTCTAGAACCCCAATAACACCCACAACATGCACCCAGTAACTCTCTATTATATATATATATATATATATATGTCTATTTTTTCCATTATCTAGCAACAAGCAAAGCCCTGTGTCATTTCAGCATTATGTTAACATTGTTACGGGAGGTTCTTCAAATGTTATTTCAAAGTTTAAACTAGTTATCCTCACACTTAATATAATAAGTAGTTTAGAAAGCCAAGGTCAGTATAATTATTGGAAAGTAGTGAATTTAAGAAAGTCTGACAAATTTTGCTGAACACAATAATCAACAACATATAGAGAGTACATTTATTCATAACAAAATGTGTATAGCATATCACAGAGACTTAACCATCAATAATAAAACATACACACAGAAAACAATACATAAATTACTTTACAAAATAAAATAATAAAAATCACGAAAATATAATAAAACAAATAAGCTTCTTAGATGTCTTCTTTGTGTAATGGATTAAATACTAATGGTATAAACTGCACATGTCAGTGACCTATGGCTTCCACTCAATGACCTTCACTGCGATGTCAGCTGCACGGGCCACGGCAGGGATCGGATCTTTCTGATGTACTTTGATCTGAAATAACCCAACCATACACATTTGTGGGACTAACTTTGGACAAGCTGCATAGCACATCATGTTAGAATGTTAAAGGACAAGGGTGGAAAATAAAAGTAATCAAAATCATTTAAAATTACTAAATGTGACAAGTTGTGTTCTTCGTAAGTTATATATTTAAGGTCATTGTGTTATTGCCTTGTCCACATGTTCCAGCAATGTTCTCCGACCTTCTGGAGCCTCTGAGAGGCACGTCAGAGCCTGTAACACAGAACATACACATCAAAGCCTGTAACATAGAACATACATGTCAGAGCCTGTAATAAAGAACATACATGTCAGAGCCTGTAACATAACATATATATGTCAGAGCCTGTAACACAGAACATACATGTCAGCGTCTGTAACACAGAACATAGATGTCAGAGCCTGTAACACAGAATATACATGTCAGAACCTGTAACATAGAACATACATGTCAGAGCCTGTAACACAGAACAGACACCTCATAGCCTTTAACACAGAACATACACTTCAGAGCCTGTAATATAGAACATACATATCAGAACCTGAAATATAGAACATTCAGGTCAGAACCTGTAACACAGAACATACACCTCAGAGCCTTTGACACAGAACATACATGTCTGAGCCTGAAACAGAGAACATACATATCAGAGCCTGTAACACAGAACATACATGTCAGAGCCTGAAACACAGAACATGCATGTTAGAGCCTGCAACACAGAACATACATGTCAGAGCCTGTAATGTAGAACATACATGTTCGAATATACATGTCAGAGCCTGTAACACAGAACATACAGGTCAGTCCCTGTAAAGCACAACATACACCTCAGAGCCTGTAACACAGAACAAACATATCCGAGCCTGAAACAGAGAACATACATATCAGAGCCTGTAACACAGAATATACATGTCCAAGCCTGCAACACACAACATGCATGTCAGAGCCTGTAATATAGAACATACATGTCAGAGCCGGAAACAGAGAACATACATGTCCGAGCCTGAAACAGAGAACATGCATGTCGGAGCCTGTAATATAGAACATACGTGTCAGAGCCTGTAACACAGAACATACATGTCAGAGCCTGAAACAGAGAACATACATGTCAGAGTCTGAAACACAGAACATACATGTCAGGGCCTGTAACACAGAATATACATGTCAGAGCCTGCAACACAGAACATACACATCAGAGCCTGTAACATAACACATACATGTCAAAGCCTTACCACAAATCATACATGTCAGAGTCTGTAACACAGAACATATATGTCACTGACTGCAACACAGACATACATGTCTCTGACTGTAACACAGAACATAAATGTCACTGACTCTAACAAAGAACATACATGTCACTGACTGCAACACAGAACATACACATCAGAGCCTGTACCACAGAACATACATGTCAAAGCCTTAACACAAAACATAGATGTCAGAGCCTGTAACACAGAACATACATGTCACTGACTGTAACACAGAACATACATGTCACTGAATGGAACACAGTACATAAATGTCACTGACTGTACCACAGAACATACATGTCACTTACTCTAACAAAGAACATACATGTCACTGACTGCAACACAGAACATACACATCAGAGCCTGTACCACAGAACATACATGTCAAAGCCTTAACACAAAACATACATGTCAGAGCCTGTAACACAGAACATACATGTCACTGACTGTAACACAGAACATACATGTCACTGAATGGAACACAGTACATAAATGTCACTGACTGTACCACATAACATATATGTCACTGACTGTAATACAGAACATACATGTCACTGAATATGATACAGAACATACATGTCAGAGTCTGTAACATAGAACATACATGTCAGAACCTGTAACATAGAACACACATGTAAGAGCCTGTAACACAGAACATACATGTCAGAGCCTGTAACACAGAACATATATGTCAGAGCCTGTAACACAGAACATACACATCAGAGCCTCTAACATAGAACATACATGTCAGAGTCTGTAACATAGAACATACATGTCAGAGTCTGTAACATAGAACATACACCTCATAGCCTTTAACACAGAACATACACCTCAGAGCCTTTAACACAGAACATACACCTCATAGCCTTTAACACAGAACATACACTTCAGAGCCTGTAATATAGAACATACATATCAGAACCTGTAATATAGAACATACAGGTCAGAACCTGAAACAGAGAACATACACCTCAGAGCCTTTAACACAGAACATACATGTCCGAGTCTGTAATATAGAACATACATGTCAGAGCCTGTAACATAGAACATATGTGTCAGAGTCTGTAACATAGAACATACATGTCAGAGCCTGTAACACAGAACATACATGTCAGAGTCTGTAAAACAGAACATAGATGTCAGAGCCTGTAACACAGAATATACATGTCAGAACCTGTAACATAGAACACACATGTAAGAGCCTGTAACACAGAACATACAACTCATAGCCTTTAACACAGAACATACACCTCATAGCCTTTAACACAGAACATACACCTCATAGCCTTTAACACAGAACATACACTTCAGAGCCTGTATTATAGAACATACATATCAGAACCTGTAATATAGAACATACAGGTCAGAACCTGAAACAGAGAACATACACCTCAGAGCCTTTAACACAGAACATACATGTCCGAGTCTGTAATATAGAACATACATGTCAGAGCCTGTAACATAGAACATATGTGTGAGAGTCTGTAACATAGAACATACATGTCAGAGCCTGTAACACAGAACATACATGTCAGAGTCTGTAACACAGAACATAGATGTCAGAGCCTGTAACACAGAACACACACATCACAGCCTGTAACACAGAACATACATGTTAGAGCCTGTAACACACAATACACACATCAGAGCCTGTCACATAAAACATACATGTCAGAGCCTATAACACAGAACATACATGTCAGAGTCTGTAACATAGAACATACATGTCAGAGCCTGTAACATAGAACACACATGTAAGAGCCTATAACACAGAACATACATGTCCGAGCCTGTAACACAGAACATATATGTCAGAGCCTGTAACACAGAACATACACATCAGAGCCTCTAACAGAGAACATACATGTCAGAGTATGTAACATAGAACATACATGTCAGAGTCTGTAACACAGAACATACATGTCAGAGTCTGTAACACAGAACATACACCTCATAGCCTTTAACACAGAACATACACTTCAGAGCCTGTAATATAGAACATACATATCAGAACCTGTAATATAGAACATACAGGTCAGAATCTGTAACACAGAACATACACCTCAGAGCCTTTAACACAGAACATACATGTCCGAGTCTGTAATATAGAACATACATGTCAGAGCCTGTAACATAGAACATATGTGTCAGAGTCTGTAACATAGAACATACGTGTCAGAGCCTGTAACACAGAACATACATGTCAGAGTCTGTAACACAGAACATAGATGTCAGAGCCTGTAACACATAATATACATGTCAGAACCTGTAACATAGAACATACATGTCGGAGCCTGTAACACAGAACAGACACCTCATAGCCTTTAACACAGAACATACACTTCAGAGCCTGTAATATAGAACATACATATCAGAACCTGTAATATAGAACATACAGGTCAGAACCTGTAACACAGAACATACACCTCAGAGCCTTTGACACAGAACATACATGTCTGAGCCTGAAACAGAGAACATACATATCAGAGCCTGTAACACAGAACATACATGTCAGAGCCTGAAACACAGAACATACATGTTAGAGCCTGCAACACAGAACATACATGTCAGAGCCAGTAATGTAGAACATACATGTTCGAATATACATGTCAGAGCCTGTAACACAGAACATACAGGTCAGTCCCTGTAAAGCACAACATACACCTCAGAGCCTCCATTCCAGCGAATGGATATCTGCATTTCGAAGATTATACATCATTATGGGGATTAATTTTATGGCATCAGTATAAAATTGACAGCGGGAATAAATGAATGCATTAAAATTGTCGGACGGCTACATCAATGCTTTTCTGACACTTAATCAATAATACTGTAGACCTTTCCGATGTTCAATGGTGCCACTATTATACAATCACAACTAAGAATTAGCACTGGACTGAAAAATAGGCAGGCAAGTGCGTTCTTGTTCCTTGAAAATGTACTTTGAAGGTTAAAGGAGCGGACTACGAGGGCTGGTCTTAAAGTTCATGGACAATATAGAAATTATTATTTTTTTGTAATGCAAATGTTCATCAAATTACACTATTACAAAGAACATTTATTTTTCTACATAGTACGGCCATTCTTTACAAAATATATAGAACATGTACAGCATTACGGCTTATTTGCAAACACACTGTCAAACATACGGAGCAGATTGACGTCAGAATGACATCAAAATTCAACATTTCTTTACATATTTGCGAATTAATCTCCCTCGTGTTTAATTCGTTTAGTAGTGTGCACATACATGTTTTGTTAATGTTCTTTCATATAAAGCTATGGTAGATATTGCAGCCATGTTGGGAGTTCCGAAATGTTGTGAAATAAGTGTCACTGCAAATCCGTTTTACAATGAATAACATTGCACATTTCATGAATTCACCTATGGTATTTATGGTATGTTACAAATTATCAGACCTTGTAAAATCAGTAGTTATAATGTCGTCAGTAAATATTTTGTGCAGGTAAGTTGTTCCTCTGATTTAGTGATTATACAATCTTTACGGTCCAGGTCATTTCAGAAGCTACACAATGTCGAATTCATTCAACTGCTCCGTCCTTGAAGAAATGTTCATGCTTTTTGTTTAGCACACTCTGTACCACGCTTTTTTGCTTATTTAGTTATGTTTGAAAACATTTAATGATAATGTCCAAACTTTCAGTAAAAGTGTCACAAAATAACAGCATATTACAACACTTTCAAACAGTCCATATTTATCGATTATATTTAGTTGTGAATTAGTACAATTCATTAGTGATAGTCTTTGAATTCAAAGTGCTCCATACTTTATACATGTTGCTTACTTTAAAACAATTTATTTCCATATAAGGTAGTTTTCATACATTCAAGTGTGTGCTTAATTTTCACAAGATGTTTATCTTTCATTTGATTTACATATTGTTGTTTGGATTGATGATCTATTGCCAAAAGCATCTTTGCCTATGAACTTTAGGAACAGCCCTCATATGTACAGATGGACCATTAAGTCGGCGAAAAGTCTGCAAGTTTAAATAATTGACAAAAACAAAACAGACTTAAAATAGAGTGTCGCTATCATGATTTCACAATCATTTTAGCGTGTTACCATTATTATAGTATCGTTCTGTAAAATCGTGTTTTGAACGTCATCATTACATAGTACTATTTTCAGTGAATCACCATATAAAATTCTACGGTGGTCCGTTAGTGCCACTCATTGTTTTGCATTTTCGAGCTTTGCATTACAAGCGCGAGAACGCGAGAACACGATACGCAGTAGCGAAATCACGATGCGATGTTGCGAGATTACGATGCGAGATCGCGAAATTAATATCGCGATCTCGAATCGTAATCTCGCGCCCTCGCATCGTGTTTTCGCCCTTATATATCCAAAGGTCGAGAATGCGAAAACACGTTGCGAGGTTGCGAAATTAATATCGTGATCTCGCATCGTATTCTCGCAATTTCGCATCGTTTTCTCGCAATTTTACATCGTCACGTGATTATCGCAATTTTGCATCGTATTCTCGCGAATCGCACTCTCGACCTTTGGATAACCCGATTACAAGCGTGAGAACACGACACGACGGAGCGAAATCACGATGCGAGGTTGCGAAACCACGATTCGAAAGTGTAACATCTTCGCCCAGTTTGATGATCAACCAACTTGCCCAAGGAACAGCAGAGTTATTTTTAGCAGTTTCCACTCTCTTCATCCGATCTTCACCAAACTTGATATTTTAAAGATTGCTTTTAACCAAGAGAGGCTTAACTGTTTTACAAACAGCTCTTGTTTAAATAGAGACGGCTTTACTAGTACCAATACCATCAGTTATCCAGTTGAATTGCATACGTTAAAATGCTTCTTGGAGCATGCTCACTACAGAGGAAGCAGTACTTTTGTTAAAAAAGGGAACCTTATAAAATATGGAAGCAGCATCCATATATCATGTATGAAACTGAAGAAACTATCAGCAGAAATATCAGAACTCGTTATACTGTATGTAGTCTCTCTAGAACCCCAATAACACCCACAACATGCACCCAGTAACTCTCTATTATATATATATATATATATATATATATATATATATATATATGTCTATTTTTTCCATTATCTAGCAACAAGCAAAGCCCTGTGTCATTTCAGCATTATGTTAACATTGTTACGGGAGGTTCTTCAAATGTTATTTCAAAGTTTAAACTAGTTATCCTCACACTTAATATAATAAGTAGTTTAGAAAGCCAAGGTCAGTATAATTATTGGAAAGTAGTGAATTTAAGAAAGTCTGACAAATTTTGCTGAACACAATAATCAACAACATATAGAGAGTACATTTATTCATAACAAAATGTGTATAGCATATCACAGAGACTTAACCATCAATAATAAAACATACACACAGAAAACAATACATAAATTACTTTACAAAATAAAATAATAAAAATCACGAAAATATAATAAAACAAATAAGTCATAAAATGTCTTGCTTCTTAGATGTCTTCTTTGTGTAATGGATTAAATACTAATGGTATAAACTGCACATGTCAGTGACCTATGGCTTCCACTCAATGACCTTCACTGCGATGTCAGCTGCACGGGCCACGGCAGGGATCGGATCTTTATGATGTACTTTGATCTGAAATAACCCAACCATACACATTTGTGGGACTAACTTTGGACAAGCTGCATAGCACATCATGTTAGAATGTTAAAGGACAAGGGTGGAAAATAAAAGTAATCAAAATCATTTAAAATTACTAAATGTGACAAGTTGTGTTCTTCGTAAGTTATATATTTAAGGTCATTGTGTTATTACCTTGTCCACATGTTCCAGCAATGTTCTCCGACCTTCTGGAGCCTCTGAGAGGCACGTCAGAGCCTGTAACACAGAACATACACATCAAAGCCTGTAACATAGAACATACATGTCAGAGCCTGTAATAAAGAACATACATGTCAGAGCCTGTAACATAACATATATATGTCAGAGCCTGTAACACAGAACATACATGTCAGCGTCTGTAACACAGAACATAGATGTCAGAGCCTGTAACACAGAATATACATGTCAGAACCTGTAACATAGAACATACATGTCAGAGCCTGTAACACAGAACAGACACCTCATAGCCTTTAACACAGAACATACACTTCAGAGCCTGTAATATAGAACATACATATCAGAACCTGAAATATAGAACATTCAGGTCAGAACCTGTAACACAGAACATACACCTCAGAGCCTTTGACACAGAACATACATGTCTGAGCCTGAAACAGAGAACATACATATCAGAGCCTGTAACACAGAACATACATGTCAGAGCCTGAAACACAGAACATGCATGTTAGAGCCTGCAACACAGAACATACATGTCAGAGCCTGTAATGTAGAACATACATGTTCGAATATACATGTCAGAGCCTGTAACACAGAACATACAGGTCAGTCCCTGTAAAGCACAACATACACCTCAGAGCCTGTAACACAGAACAAACATATCCGAGCCTGAAACAGAGAACATACATATCAGAGCCTGTAACACAGAATATACATGTCCAAGCCTGCAACACACAACATGCATGTCAGAGCCTGTAATATAGAACATACATGTCAGAGCCGGAAACAGAGAACATACATGTCCGAGCCTGAAACAGAGAACATGCATGTCGGAGCCTGTAATATAGAACATACGTGTCAGAGCCTGTAACACAGGACATACATGTCAGAGCCTGAAACAGAGAACATACATGTCAGAGTCTGAAACAAAGAACATACATGTCAGAGCCTGTAACACAGAATATACATGTCAGAGCCTGCAACACAGAACATACACATCAGAGCCTGTAACATAACACATACATGTCAAAGCCTTACCACAAATCATACATGTCAGAGTCTGTAACACAGAACATATATGTCACTGACTGCAACACAGACATACATGTCTCTGACTGTAACACAGAACATAAATGTCACTGACTCTAACAAAGAACATACATGTCACTGACTGCAACACAGAACATACACATCAGAGCCTGTACCACAGAACATACATGTCAAAGCCTTAACACAAAACATAGATGTCAGAGCCTGTAACACAGAACATACATGTCACTGACTGTAACACAGAACATACATGTCACTGAATGGAACACAGTACATAAATGTCACTGACTGTACCACAGAACATACATGTCACTTACTCTAACAAAGAACATACATGTCACTGACTGCAACACAGAACATACACATCAGAGCCTGTACCACAGAACATACATGTCAAAGCCTTAACACAAAACATACATGTCAGAGCCTGTAACACAGAACATACATGTCACTGACTGTAACACAGAACATACATGTCACTGAATGGAACACAGTACATAAATGTCACTGACTGTACCACATAACATATATGTCACTGACTGTAATACAGAACATACATGTCACTGAATATGATACAGAACATACATGTCAGAGTCTGTAACATAGAACATACATGTCAGAACCTGTAACATAGAACACACATGTAAGAGCCTGTAACACAGAACATACATGTCAGAGCCTGTAACACAGAACATATATGTCAGAGCCTGTAACACAGAACATACACATCAGAGCCTCTAACATAGAACATACATGTCAGAGTCTGTAACATAGAACATACATGTCCGAGTCTGTAATATAGAACATACATGTCAGAGCCTGTAACATAGAACATATGTGTCAGAGTCTGTAACATAGAACATACATGTCAGAGCCTGTAACACAGAACATACATGTCAGAGTCTGTAAAACAGAACATAGATGTCAGAGCCTGTAACACAGAATATACATGTCAGAACCTGTAACATAGAACACACACATCACAGCCTGTAACAAAGAACATACAAGTCAGAGCCTGTAACACACAATACACACATCAGAGCCTGTCACATAGAACATACATGTCAGAGCCTATAACACAGAACATACATGCCAGAGTCTGTAACATAGAACATACATGTCAGAGCCTGTAACATAGAACACACATGTAAGAGCCTGTAAAACAGAACATACATGTCAGAGCCTGTAACACAGAACATATATGTCAGAGCCTGTAACACAGAACAAACACATCAGAGCCTCTAACAGAGAACATACATGTCAGTGTCTGTAACATAGAACATACATGTCAGAGTCTGTAACACAGAACATACATGTCAGAGTCTGTAACACAGAACATACACCTCATAGCCTTTAACACAGAACATACACTTCAGAGCCTGTAATATAGAACATACATATCAGAACCTGTAATATAGAACATACAGGTCAGAATCTGTAACACAGATCATACACCTCAGAGCCTTTAACACAGAACATACATGTCCGAGTCTGTAATATAGAACATACATGTCAGAGCCTGTAACATAGAACATATGTGTCAGAGTCTGTAACATAGAACATACGTGTCAGAGCCTGTAACACAGAACATACATGTCAGAGACTGTAACACAGAACATAGATGTCAGAGCCTGTAACACATAATATACATGTCAGAACCTGTAACATAGAACATTCATGTCGGAGCCTGTAACACAGAACAGACACCTCATAGCCTTTAACACAGAATATACACTTCAGAGCCTGTAATATAGAACATACATATCAGAACCTGTAATATAGAACATACAGGTCAGAACCTGTAACACAGAACATACACCTCAGAGCCTTTGACACAGAACATACATATCTGAGCCTGAAACAGAGAACATACATATCAGAGCCTGTAACACAGAACATACATGTCAGAGCCTGAAACACAGAACATGCATGTTAGAGCCTGCAACACAGAACATGCATGTCAGAGCCTGTAATGTAGAACATACATGTTCGAATATACATGTCAGAGCCTGTAACACAGAACATACAGGTCAGTCCCTGTAAAGCACAACATACACCTCAGAGCCTCCATTCCAGCGAATGGATATCTGCATTTCGAAGATTATACATCATTATGGGGATTAATTTTATGGCATCAGTATAAAATTGACAGCGGGAATAAATGAATGCATTAAAATTGTCGGACGGCTACATCAATGCTTTTCTGACACTTAATCAATAATACTGTAGACCTTTCCGATGTTCAATGGTGCCACTATTATACAATCACAACTAAGAATTAGCACTGGACTGAAAAATAGGCAGGCAAGTGCGTTCTTGTTCCTTGAAAATGTACTTTGAAGGTTAAAGGAGCGGACTACGAGGGCTGGTCTTAAAGTTCATGGACAATATAGAAATTATTATTTTTTTGTAATGCAAATGTTCATCAAATTACACTATTACAAAGAACATTTATTTTTCTACATAGTACGGCCATTCTTTACAAAATATATAGAACATGTACAGCATTACGGCTTATTTGCAAACACACTGTCAAACATACGGAGCAGATTGACGTCAGAATGACATCAAAATTCAACATTTCTTTACATATTTGCGAATTAATCTCCCTCGTGTTTAATTCGTTTAGTAGTGTGCACATACATGTTTTGTTAATGTTCTTTCATATAAAGCTATGGTAGATATTGCAGCCATGTTGGGAGTTCCGAAATGTTGTGAAATAAGTGTCACTGCAAATCCGTTTTACAATGAATAACATTGCACATTTCATGAATTCACCTATGGTATTTATGGTATGTTACAAATTATCAGACCTTGTAAAATCAGTAGTTATAATGTCGTCAGTAAATATTTTGTGCAGGTAAGTTGTTCCTCTGATTTAGTGATTATACAATCTTTACGGTCCAGGTCATTTCAGAAGCTACACAATGTCGAATTCATTCAACTGCTCCGTCCTTGAAGAAATTTTCATGCTTTTTGTTTAGCACACTCTGTACCACGCTTTTTTGCTTATTTAGTTATGTTTGAAAACATTTAATGATAATGTCCAAACTTTCAGTAAAGGTGTCACAAAATAACAGCATATTACAACACTTTCAAACAGTCCATATTTATCGATTATATTTAGTTGTGAATTAGTACAATTCATTAGTGATAGTCTTTGAATTCAAAGTGCTCCATACTTTATACATGTTGCTTACTTTAAAACAATTTATTTCCATATAAGGTAGTTTTCATACATTCAAGTGTGTGCTTAATTTTCACAAGATGTTTATCTTTCATTTGATTTACATATTGTTGTTTGGATTGATGATCTATTGCCAAAAGCATCTTTGCCTATGAACTTTAGGAACAGCCCTCATATGTACAGATGGACCATTAAGTCGGCGAAAAGTCTGCAAGTTTAAATAATTGACAAAAACAAAACAGACTTAAAATAGAGTGTCGCTATCATGATTTCACAATCATTTTAGCGTGTTACCATTATTATAGTATCGTTCTGTAAAATCGTGTTTTGAACGTCATCATTACATAGTACTATTTTCAGTGAATCACCATATAAAATTCTACGGTGGTCCGTTAGTGCCACTCATTGTTTTGCATTTTCGAGCTTTGCATTACAAGCGCGAGAACGCGAGAACACGATACGCAGTAGCGAAATCACGATGCGATGTTGCGAGATTACGATGCGAGATCGCGAAATTAATATCGCGATCTCGAATCGTAATCTCGCGCCCTCGCATCGTGTTTTCGCCCTTATATATCCAAAGGTCGAGAATGCGAAAACACGTTGCGAGGTTGCGAAATTAATATCGTGATCTCGCATCGTATTCTCGCAATTTCGCATCGTTTTCTCGCAATTTTGCATCGTCACGTGATTATCGCAATTTTGCATCGTATTCTCGCGAATCGCACTCTCGACCTTTGGATAACCCGATTACAAGCGTGAGAACACGACACGACGGAGCGAAATCACGATGCGAGGTTGCGAAACCACGATTCGAAAGTGTAACATCTTCGCCCAGTTTGATGATCAACCAACTTGCCCAAGGAACAGCAGAGTTATTTTTAGCAGTTTCCACTCTCTTCATCCGATCTTCACCAAACTTGATATTTTAAAGATTGCTTTTAACCAAGAGAGGCTTAACTGTTTTACAAACAGCTCTTGTTTAAATAGAGACGGCTTTACTAGTACCAATACCATCAGTTATCCAGTTGAATTGCATACGTTAAAATGCTTCTTGGAGCATGCTCACTACAGAGGAAGCAGTACTTTTGTTAAAAAAGGGAACCTTATAAAATATGGAAGCAGCATCCATATATCATGTATGAAACTGAAGAAACTATCAGCAGAAATATCAGAACTCGTTATACTGTATGTAGTCTCTCTAGAACCCCAATAACACCCACAACATGCACCCAGTAACTCTCTATTATATATATATATATATATATATATATATATATATATATATATATATATATATATATATATATATATATATATATATATATATATATATATATATATATATATATATATATATATATATATATATATATATATATATATATTATATATATATATATATATATATATATATATATATATATATATATATATATATATATATATATATATATATATATATATATATATATATATATATATATATATATATATATATATATATATATATATATATATATATATATATATATATATATATATATATATATATATATGTCTATTTTTTCCATTATCTAGCAACAAGCAAAGCCCTGTGTCATTTCAGCATTATGTTAACATTGTTACGGGAGGTTCTTCAAATGTTATTTCAAAGTTTAAACTAGTTATCCTCACACTTAATATAATAAGTAGTTTAGAAAGCCAAGGTCAGTACTTCAATTAATTA